>JAWZYU010000029.1:32296678-32601678 GCA_038380435.1 Ryuthela nishihirai | reverse complement strand
CAGAGGAGATTTTTCTTTTCCGCCTAATTGAAATATTTTTTTCAAACATTAGCATGTAATTCAAACATTTAAATATAGACGGATTTTAGTCTGATCAGAAATCACGACTAAAAGTGGACATTGAAAGCTATTAAGTTTTTTAAAAATACACAACAGTGATTTTTGAACTAACCTAAATTATTCAAGTTTTATTTTGTGCTAATAGATATTAAAGCTGTTATGTGCAATAATGTGGGGCGGGGGTGGCTCAGTCGGTAGCGCGCCAGGCTCGTAACCTGTCAGTTCCAAGGTTCGAGTCCCAGCTGGGTCAGCGTTGAGATTTATCTCAGCAAAATTCCCTGCCCTGCCCCACGATCAGTGGGGGACACCGATGGGCTTGGAAAGGCCGCCGTCCGTCGGATGGGACGTTAAGCCGTGGCCCCGTGTGCGGGAGAGCCATATCCTGTGCATGTTAAAGAACACGCTGGATGGCCTTGACGGGAGGCTACCATCTGTCTCCCAACAGCTGTTCCAGTGGGTCCCCTCCCCCAACCTTCTCTGAGCCTTCGGGATCCATGTGACCTGGCCATTTAGCCCATGGTGTGCAAAAAAGTGCCGCTCAGAGGTAAAAAAACAATGTGCAATAATGTATATAGTCTAAATGAAAAAGGTGATGTTACTTTCTAACATAATTATTTTATGAAAAGTCAATCTTTCCGGCTGAATTTTCAGACGCCCCCGGTTCTTTTTATTTAAATCTGGTCACCCTAATAAAAATTCATTCCTTCACTTAAAAGTTTCAGAAGTCCTTGGATCTTCTTTAAATCCGGCCATTATTTACATTCCACTAAATAATTTCAAAATTCTAGTTTAAATAGTCTGCAGCAGTCATTTAAATTTTACCATTTTCTACCGTTAGAGGGAGTTGTTATGGCTGTTAGGAAATTCAGAAAATGAGAGTCGGAATATTTCATCGATACATATCCAACCTAAAAAGAAATTTTAATTTATTTCTAAAAACAAAAAAGTTAGACGTCTACAGAGGAACGGGGGTCCTTGTGACTTGGCCATTTAGCTCGTTGTGTAAAAAAAAGTGCCGCTCAGAGATTGTTGGGTTGTTTTACCTCTGAGCGGCACTTTTTTGAACACCATGGGCTAAATGGTCAGGTCACAAGGAACCCGAAGGCTCAGAGAAGGTTGGGGGAGGAGGCCCACTGAACAGCTGTTGGGAGACAGATTGTAGCCTCCCGTCAAGGCCATCCAGCGTGTTCCTTAACGTGCACAGGGTATGGCTCTCCCGCACACGGAGACACGGTTTAGCGTCGCATCCGACGGACGGCGGACTTTCCAAGCCTATAGGTGTCCCCTACTGACCGTGGGCAGGACGGGGAGTTTTACGGAGATAAGTCTCAACGCTGACCCAGCTAGGACTCGACTCGAACCTGGGAACTGCAGATTAGAGCCTGGCGCGCTACCGACTCAGAGGTAAAACAACCCAATCTTCAGAGGAACAGACAGACAACAAACTGAAAATATTAAGGTTTTTTTTTCAGAGAAACTAAAAAATCATTTTAGGAGCTTAGGAGAATTTGAAAGAGATTTACAACTGCAAGAGAGCTTTAGCTGCACGAGTATAATAAGCCTTACAACAAAAAACTGCAGCACAAATTACAAAAGCGATAGGTAGACAATAAAAACTAACCAGTATTGATTCCAATATTCCGCACAAAATATTTACTGAAGTAAATCTCATGGCCGAGTGGTTAGCACGCTTGGCTACTGATCTAAGGGACCTGGGTTCGAGCCCCGGGTAAGGCATAGATTTATGTGTCGTTTTTCTGCTGAGGTCCTGCCATCCTCTCAGACTTTCTACTCTGGCATATAAACTGACAGGCTCCTGTCAGACCTCTGTGGCAAGCAGCTGCTTGAGGGGGTATTTATTTTTTATTTAACTTTAAAAGCCTAAATGCAATATTTTACACACATTTATTGACTTATTCCAAAATGACAATAAGAACATAAAAACAAACTAAAGCAAAGTTATTTACAGATCTGTGACGTCAGCGTAGTGTATGTAACTCTAACTATAACTTTTATGCATTTTAAGCAGTTTAACGTTGAATTTGGAATGGAGGGGGTAATTTTCAAAACCAATGCTGATAATGGACTCCAACGCCATTCCGATAACTCTTTGGAAAGAAAATACCTTGACTTTTATGCGAATAGGTTTCTATTTTACGTCATTACGAATATGCATATAGCATGAAATAATAAGCTGAAAAAATTTGGTTTTGCCATGAGTGGGATTCGAACCCACGTCTCCAGGAAACATGCCTGTTATGCTACCACTACACCACCAATGGTAACCGATTCCTACCTTGTGTGACGTTATAAACCTTCCGGATTTCTTCTTTATTTGATTCCGCAAGGTTTATAACGTCACACAAGGTAGGAATCGGTTAGCCATTGGTGGTGTAGTGGTAGCATAACAGGCATGTTTACTCGAGACGTGGGTTCGAATCCCACTCGTGGCGAAACCAAATTTTTTCAGCTTATTATTTCATGAGTTCCATGTCTACAGGACATCCTGTGATACTTTATTACTGATGCATATAGCATTTCTGTTTAAATAAATAATAATAATAAATACCCCCTCAAGCAGCTGCTTGCCACAGAGGTCTGACAGGAGCCTGTCAGTTTATTTGGGTTGTTTTACCTCTGAGCGGCACTTTTTTGCACACCATGGGCTAAATGGCCAGGTCACATGGACCCCGAAGGCTCAGAGAAGGTTGGGGGAGGGGACCCACTGGAACAGCTGTTGGGAGACAGATGGTAGCCTCCCGTCAAGGCCATCCAGTGTGTTCTTTAACGTGCACAGGGTATAGCTCTCCCGCACACGGGGCCACGGCTTAACGTCCCATCCGACGGACGGCGGCCTTTCCAAGCCCATCGGTGTCCCCTACTGACCGTGGGCAGGGCGGGGAATTTTGCGGAGATAAATCTCAACGCTGACCCAGCTGGGACTCGAACCTGGGAACTACAGATTACGAGCCTGGCGCGCTACCGACTGAGCCACCCCCGCCCCCTGTCAGTTTATATGCCATAGTAGGAGGTATATATCTGAATGAAAAGGGAAGAATTTCTTCCCTTGTGCTGGTTGTTTCCTTTCATTCCATGGACGCTTCACCGCTGATGCATTCACAGATTTCACTTACAAGAGCCAAATCATTTATCTTCTAATATAATAATAATATATATAATATATTATTATTATATTACAAGATAAATGATTAATAAGGGTATATAAATAAGGGTTCGCCAGGACCTAGAGAAAAAAATCTAGTAGCGGGGGGGGGGGGGGATAGAAGTTTGAAATGAGAAAAAATTAACTGCTACGGACGAGATTCCGGTATTATTTTTATTACTAATTATTAATGTATAGCACAATATATGTTATTCCATTCTTACAGACATTAAAAATTTTCAGGAGTGGTACCCCCCCCCCCCCCCCTCTCTATTGGTGTACCCAGAAAGTTCCGGTGGCGTGTGTGTGTGGATGTGTGGTATGCCCGCGCCCTCCCCCAGCATACCTAGAAACTTACAATGTATAGTGGTGGTATTTCAAGGGGGGTGACACCCTCCCCAAATGCGTAACCAAAATTTTCAGGGGGGTAGGAATTTGATGGGTTTGAATCTTCCCCTTCTAATAAGGAGGTTGACGTACTGAAATCTATGATTTTCCTGGACTTCCTTCCAAAATATGTTATTTAATCCTTCAGCGAGGGGAGGAGGGTTTAAACCCCTAACACTCCTTTGCATACGTCACTCTAGAGCTCTTTCTTGTCCCCCCCCCCCCCCCCAGATCGACCCTTGTCTAGAGATATCACTCCATAATCGATGATAAATGGCTTCGATGATGATTCTTAGAAGCAGGACCGGATCTAGGGGATGGGGGAAGGTGGGAATGGATATCTCCTACCCCCACTTTGATAATGTTGGTAATTGGAATGGGAGTGAAAAAAATATTAAATGTATATGATATTTTTTGAAATTTTTTTGATGACCTCTAAAACGAAGTCAAAAACTTTATATTGGAATCCGTTCCGGTTCAGTCTTGCTCTTTCTCCTCTTTCACTTGGATCATTCGAACCCTCCCCTCCCCATTATTTTTTCTATATCCGAGCTTTATTAGAAGGGAGTCTATAATAAAATACAATAAAATATAGCTTCACAATTTCTCGATCTTATAAAAGTTACAATGAAATTTGTGATTGCTTATTTGCAAACATTAGTCAAAAACCGCCTTTAACAGACTATCTGTCCTGCTTCTATTAAACATAATACAAAGAATATCAATTCTCTATTGAATAAAGTGCCATCGTTTTTCACTAATCTCCATTTGAGATTTAGTAAAGCTTAACATTTACTATTTTCTGGACCTGTATTTTCATTGTTTGTTATTGCTGCTCTGTCTTCCATCACATATTTTTCACCTTGCCTACTCACTAGAACCCACATAATTAAGGTTACAAAACAACATACTATAATAGGTGCCATAATAATATAAAAAAATACTTCCGGCCGCGTGTCCAGAAATATGCTGATCACCGTTGGCATGACCATTTCACCTAAGGAGGCTGTAACCGTAACTGTAGAGGCTATCTTGCTGTTGACAACAATGTATCTTTCCATCCAAGAAATAACAGCGGGTATGGCTGAGGCTATGGCGAATCCTAACAAACCTGTACCTGCCCAAAGCCACATCAGGGAAGATTTAGCAAATGTTAGCAATAAGGCTCCTGCTAATACGCACAAACTCAAATCAGATACGATGAGAGTGAACGTGTTCAGTTTGAATAACAGAAATATAGATGTTCCTCTGGCAAGTGTAAAAGTTCCCCAGAATAGAGAGGCAAGGTAAGATCCTGTAGATTTAGAAAGTTTCAGAGGTCCTTTCACGGCGTAAGAAGGAATCATTTGAACGTAAGCAAGTTCTGAACTTGTGAACAAGCAGGTTAACGTAGAGGCAAGAAAAGCTATGACTACTGTAAATAACAGGCCTGGTGGTTTAATGGCTTCAGTGTTTGTTTTATCTTCTGATGGTTCTTCTTTTGGGGCAGCTATAAAAAGACACAAAAGCAATATTGCTACGAGGAACGTAAAAGAACTAATTATGGCATATGCATAGGTTATGGAAGGTATAACATGATTATTTTCATTCAAGAAGTTTTCTGATTTCAAGATGTCACTTGAATTCCATGGGCTGAATGAAACAGGCAATTCGGTAGATAAGTTTCTAGTAGAGTTGAAGTAATCTTTGTCATCTTCAGTGAAAATGTGTTTCTGCAAGAACGGAGCTGCAATTAAAGGGCCAACAAAACCTCCAAAACCATAAGAAAAATGAAGGGCTTGGAAAAATGGTGCGCCATCTTTATTCCAGATATTCAAACACCAAACGTTTCCTCCTGTACAAGTAAAAGCAGAATATTAAATTGTTGTTACGTGATAATATTCAAATACATTCTTAATTTCAACAGATATAAAAATTGATTTTGGTAAAAACATTTTTAAATCATCCAATACGACGATATTTCAATTTATGAGCTTGCGAATTCAATAGAGTAATTAATGAAATGAAAAGAGAAAAATATTACAATTGTTTTTTTTTATGATTTTATATGATTTAGTTTTTTCTATGATTTTCCTGGGCTTTAAATTGTTACTTGTGAAGTAAAACACATTTTTTTAGCTTTTAAAAACAATTAAATTTTAAAAAATTTAATACTACAGGTGCACAGTTTCTGAATTTGAAATACTGGATTCAGAAAAGGCAACGTATCAACACCAACCACTTATATTTCACTTATCTTCGTGCAGATAACACAGCATACAGTCAAACAATCAAAATTTAAGCAAAGTTAAAGGCAAAATATATGGCTTCGAGATAAAAGCATATTTTTCAAAGCTTAGTTTAGCATCGTGACATAAGACCAGTTTTTGCATATCGAGATACAACATTCTCCCAGGAAAGACTTATTAGCAAGGTAATTCTTACCCAAGTTATTAAGAAATTATGCAGGTGGTTCTTTCAAGAAACCTATAGCTTCGTATTAGTTTTTTTTTATTTTTAAAATACCTTAAAGTTGGTTAGATCGAACATTAAAGATGTTTATTTCGTTATCTTTAATCTTCCAGGTTTTGTTTTTCAAATAATTGAAAAGTTTTTCCAATTTTGAATTGCTAAACAAAAGGGAAGGCAACTGTATTTAAAGTCATGGGACTGAGTTGGGTTGGGTTGTTTTACCTCTGAGCGGCACTTTTTTGCACACCATGGGCTAAATGGCCAGGTCACATGGACCCCGAAGGCTCAGAGAAGGTTGGGGGAGGGGACCCACTGGAACAGCTGTTGGGAGACAGATGGTAGCCTCCCGTCAAGTCCATCCAGCGTGTTCTTTAACGTTGGGTTGTTTTACCTCTGAGCGGCACTTTTTTGCACACCATGGGCTAAATGGCCAGGTCACATGGACCCCGAAGGCTCAGAGAAGGTTGGGGGAGGGGCCCCACTGGAACAGCTGTTGGGAGACAGATGGTAGCCTCCCGTCAAGTCCATCCAGCGTGTTCTTTAACGTTGGGTTGTTTCACCTCTGAGCGGCACTTTTTTGCACACCATGGGCTAAATGGCCAGGTCACATGGACCCCGACGACTCAGAGAAGGTTGGGGGAGGGGCCCCACTGGAACAGCTGTTGGGAGACAGATGGTAGCCTCCCGTCAAGTCCATCCAGCGTGTTCTTTAACGTTGGGTTGTTTTACCTCTGAGCGGCACTTTTTTGCACACCATGGGCTAAATGGCCAGGTCACATGGACCCCGAAGGCTCAGAGAAGGTTGGGGGAGGGGCCCCACTGGAACAGCTGTTGGGAGACAGATGGTAGCCTCCCGTCAAGTCCATCCAGCGTGTTCTTTAACGTTGGGTTGTTTTACCTCTGAGCGGCACTTTTTTGCACACCATGGGCTAAATGGCCAGGTCACATGGACCCCGAAGGCTCAGAGAAGGTTGGGGGAGGGGACCCACTGGAACAGCTGTTGGGAGACAGATGGTAGCCTCCCGTCAAGTCCATCCAGCGTGTTCTTTAACGTTGGGTTGTTTTACCTCTGAGCGGCACTTTTTTGCACACCATGGGCTAAATGGCCAGGTCACATGGACCCCGAAGACTCAGAGAAGGTTGGGGGAGGGGCCCCACTGGAACAGCTGTTGGGAGACAGATGGTAGCCTCCCGTCAAGTCCATCCAGCGTGTTCTTTAACGTTGGGTTGTTTTACCTCTGAGCGGCACTTTTTTGCACACCATGGGCTAAATGGCCAGGTCACATGGACCCCGAAGGCTCAGAGAAGGTTGGGGGAGGGGCCCCACTGGAACAGCTGTTGGGAGACAGATGGTAGCCTCCCGTCAAGTCCATCCAGCGTGTTCTTTAACGTTGGGTTGTTTTACCTCTGAGCGGCACTTTTTTGCACACCATTGGCTAAATGGCCAGGTCACATGGACCCCGAAGGCTCAGAGAAGGTTGGGGGAGGGGACCCACTAGAACAGTTGTTGGGAGACAGATGGTAGCCTCCCGTCAAGGCCATCCAGCGTGTTCTTTAACGTGCACAGGGTATGTCTCTCCCGCACACGGGGCCACGGCTTAACGTCCCATCCGACGGACGGCGGCCTTTCCAAGCCCATCGGTGTCCCCTACTGACCGTGGGCAGGGCGGGGAATTTTGCGGAGATAAATCTCAACGCTGACCCAGCTGGGACTCGAACCTGGGAACTACAGATTACGAGCCTGGCGCGCTACCGACTGACCCCCCCCCGCCCCCCATGGGACTGATGGTAAATGCTGTGTTTCACTATCAGTGCCGACTAGACCCACTTTCATCTGTAGGATCGAAAGCATTACCAAATATCTGAAACATTTACTTTTATGTGTAGCCAACTTGAAATACGAAACCTAAACCAAAAGATACATTTTCTGCTAAAGGTGGCTAACCATTTACAATATTACCGCAGTGGCCAAATGGTTGCTATATTGCATTTTCTCCTTTTAAAATGCTGGATACTACTCTAGATAAAGACAAAGCTTATTATTAAAACATCTGAAATAGACTGTAAAATACATAAACTATAATAAGATTACATAAGGGGGGATTTCGAGATAGAGTCGGAATGAACCGGAACTCCGTTCTGGTATATATTTTTTTACTACGTTTAAGTGATCCTTAACAATTTTTTTTTTTTCAGAAATAGGGGAAATATATTATTTTCTTCTCTGTTCAGGTTAATTCTAAAAGGGGGTCCTTAGCCCCCTTTCCCCTTCCCCCTAGATCAGACCCTGCACCTGATTGTACTTAATTTTTGTTTCAACTATTTTAAATTGTTTGATCTACAAGCTTGGATACTAGTGAATTACTAATCATAAGCTCAACTTACCAATTGAAACCTCGGCTTTAATATCGAATTGTGTTCGGCAACCTTTAGCAGAAATTGTATCTTTCCAAGCAGTGTTTTTCAACCTTTTTTATCTCACGGCATACTTGAACCTATAGTTAAACTTCCGCGGCACACTTGAACCTATAGTTAAACTTCCGCGGCACACTTAAATTATGATGATATTATGTATACGTTTATTATAACAATGATATACTCGAATAATCAATTTAAAGAGGTTTTAATTTTGATATGTACAGTCGCTCAAAAAAGTATTCGAACACTGTGGTTGATTACAGAATTCAGAAAAAATATCTGGAGCGTGTACAGCAACTGTACACGCTCCAGTTACCGTTCACAGCAAACTGGAGCGTGTGCAGTAACTGCACACGCTCCAGTTTGCTGTGAGCGGTAACTGCACACGCTCAATATTTCTGTGAGTGGGCCCACACGATCCAGGTTTTTGTGAGCTCACACGATTCAATGTGCTGTGAACATTAACCGCAACCGCTCCAGTTTGCTGTGAACGGTAACTGCACACGCTCCATATTCATTGCATTATATATTCATACGCATTATGTATATTAAAAAAAAGTAT
Organism: Ryuthela nishihirai; assembly: GCA_038380435.1. Lineage (NCBI taxonomy): Eukaryota > Metazoa > Arthropoda > Arachnida > Araneae > Heptathelidae > Ryuthela > Ryuthela nishihirai. The sequence goes on along the minus strand of JAWZYU010000029.1, from coordinate 32,592,637 downwards.
CCGAACACTATGGTTGATTACAGAATTCAGAAAAAATATCTGGCAACGATTTTTTCTATAAATTAGTGATCTGGCAACCTTCGTGTCACGTGACACGAAGGTTAGATCACTAATTTCTAAAAAAAATCTTTGCCAGATATTTTTTCTGAATTTTGTAATCAACCGTAGTGTTCGGATACTTTTTTGAGCGACTGTACATTTATTGTGCTTTGGACTTCTTTGGAAAATAATTCAATTAATGATCTTTAAAAATTTTCGCGGCACACCCGAGATTCTCTCACGGCACAACGGTTGAAAATCACTGTTTCCGAGTCTTCCACTTCCCCGTTTCGAGAAAAATTATGATTTTAAGCGAATTTCAGATATGAATCCCGTTTCTCTTTTCTCTATGACGCCACAACCCGAAAATGAAAAGTAATTGTCACGATGAAGCTGAATTAAAGCACTGATCCGTGGACTATGGCATCCCAGGCTCCTGAACTGAGGTTCCCAGGTTCGAGTCTCAACTATGCCAGAGAATTGACATTAATGGAGAATTGACATTTATCTCCGCTGTGGCAAGCAGCTGCTTGAGGGGGTATTTATTTTATTTTTTATAAACTCCACACTGCCTTTATGATGAATCTCTTTTGTTGCGATCTTATGCAACCACGGCAATTCCCGGTTCCGCTTGTACAGCACTACCTGGTTATGAAGAGCCATGACCATCTAGAGCCGGGGGCAAGGAATACGTCCTATAGGCGCACCTCAACCCCAGCCTCACATGGCAGCAGTCCTATAGAAGGAAAGCTGACCACCGGAAGAAACTTTACTTTAATCTATTCCCCGGTTTGCAAATGTGCAAGGATATATAGATCCAAGCTCGATCGGCACCCGGGGTGGAGACTCTTAGTAAGACCCAGACTTTTGTGAGGGCTCTAGCTTACTAGGAATCAATCCGTTCTGCCGAGCCCTCGAACAGCTCCACTGAGCTCCTGATAGGTGAGGTCTCCGACGCCGTCACCATCCGACCGGCAATCAAGCCGGCCAGCAGCATCTTCAACCTCGGTTGGCTTCAGCAATGCTCCAGCCAGGGACCACCCCAACCGGCAAAACCTTGGCAATGCTCCAGCTGGTGCCCACTACAGCCGGCAAAGCCTTCGGCATGCTCCAGCTGGGGATCATCCCGACCGGCAAAGCCTCAGCCGGGTTGCTGGGCCCTAGGTCCCCCCACCACGACAAGGTGGTCCCCTATCGGGGGGGGGGGGGGGGGTGCCTTTATGATGAAAGGGGACACCGATCGGCTTGGGAAGGCTGCTGTCCCCGCCCTGCCCACGGTCAGTAGGGGACACCGATGGGCTTGGAAAGGCCGCCGTCCGTCGGATGGGACGTTAATCCGTGGCCCCGTGTGCGGGAGAGCCATACCCCGTGCACGTTAAAGAACACGCTGGATGGCCTTGACGGGAGGCTACCATCTGTCTCCCAACAACTATTCCAATGGGTCCCCTCCCCCCACCTTCTCTGAGCCTTCGGGGTCCATGTGACCTGGCCATTTAGCCCATGGTGTGCAAAAAAGTGCCGCTCAGAGATAAAACAACCCAACCCAACCCATGGTTGTGTATGAAGGAGAGGGAAAGCCGTACCCTGTGTACGTTAAAGAACGTACTGGATAGCCTTGATGGGAAGCTTTCATCTGTCTCGTAACAATTTTTTAGTGGATCTCCTCATCCGAGCCCTCGAGGTTCTTGTGACCTGGTCATTTAGTCCATTGTGTACAAAAAGGTATCGCTCAGAGGTGAACGAACCAAAGTGGACTATTGGTAACGATCTCTGTTTTCAGTCGTCAGTATTATTGTCACTTGGTAAAATTTTTTGGACCGCGGTTTGTTCCCCTAGTTACAAGAAACAGAAGCTTTGGTTTGTTTTACCTCTGAGCGGCACTTTTTTACACACCACGGGCTAAATGGCCAGGCCACAAGGACCCCGAAGGCTCAGAGAAGGTTGGGGAATGAGACCCACTGGAACGGCTGTTGGGAGACAGATGGTAACCTCCCGTCAAGGCCATCCAGCGTGTTCTTTAACGTTGGGTTGTTTTACCTCTGAGCGGCACTTTTTTGCACACCACGGGCTAAAACACATAAACCATGTGCTAGTCACATAGACCCCGAAGGCTCAGATAAGGTTGGGGGAGGGGACCCACTGAAACAGCTACTGGGAGACAGATGGTAGCCTCCTGTCAAGGCCATCCAGCGTATTCTTTAACGTGTACAAGGTAAGGCTCTCACGCACAAGGACTACGGCTAACGTCCCATCCGACGGACGGCGGCCTTTCCAAACCCATTGGTGTCCCCTACTGACCGTGGGCAGGGCGGGAAATTTTTCAGAGATAAATCTCAACACTGACCCAGTTGGGACTCGAACCTGGGAACTGCAGATTACGAGCCGGGAGCGCTACTGACTGAGCCACCCCCGCCCCTGGATGGCCTTGATGGGAGGCTACCATCTGTCTCTTAACAGCTGTCCAGTGTGTCCCCTTGACCCGACCGTCTCTAAGTGTTTTCTCATTATATGCCAAAAAAGTGCCACTAAGAGATGAAACAAGCCACAACCCTACCTCAAGAGTGACCGAGGAGATGGCTAACGGTTCACAATGTGTCTTCTAAGGCATTCCATACATGTTCGATGGGATTTAGGTCTACCGACCTTGATAACCAGGTCATTGGTTGGACATCGTTCGTTTCCAAGTGCTCCTGCCCCATATTAGCTCTATGCAGACGGGTACTGGCACTCCTAAAAAGTCCCACATCAGGTTAAAGGTTGGGTTGGGTTGTTTTACCTCTGAGCGGCACTTTTTTGCACACCATGGGCTAAATGGCCAGGTCACATGGACTCCGAAGGCTCAGAGAAGGTTGGGGGAGGGGACCCACTGGAACAGCTGTTGGGAGACAGATGGTAGCCTCCCGTCAAGGCCATCCAGCGTGTTCTTTAACGTGCACAGAGTATGGCTCTCCCGCACACGGGGCCACGGCTTAACGTCCCATCCGACGGACGGCGGCCTTTCCAAGCCCATCGGTGTCCCCTACTGACCGTGGACAGGGCGGGGAATTTTGCGGAGATAAATCTCAACGCTGACCCAGCTGGGACTCGAACCTGGGAACTACAGATTACGAGCCTGGCGCGCTACCGACTGAGCCACCCCCGCCCCACCAGGTTAAAGGTCTCTTGCTTATACCTCTCAGCTGTTATGGAGCATGAAACACGAAAAGGAGTATAAATAATTTTGCCACCCAAGACCACCACCACCATGAGTATCCCTTTCTCTAATATTGTTGGAATGGGATCGCATTCCTCGCTCTCTCCAGATTGAACAATGGCTAGAATCTGACATCCTATGATAAATTGAGGCTCATCCGAAAACAGAACTCAATAAACCATTGTTCAGGGCCCAAGTGGCATGTTGGTGGTGGCAGTTTAGACGATCTTTTTGGTTGGAGGTTAGTGGGATACAAACCACTGGTTTACTAATATTAAGCCTTCGAGCCATTGTTCTGCTGAAAATCTTTCATCTGTGCCCGCAGAAACTTCGAGAGGCAGTTGATGTGAAGCCATCATACAGTTCCGTCTTGCTATTAGAGCTAGATAACTTTCGGGCGACTTTGGTTCCTCTTCTGGTCTTTCAGAGTTTCCTTAGAAAATACACTATGTTGAAAAAAAAATTTCCGGACACTTACATGCTGGGTTGGGTTATTTTACCTCTGAGCGGCACTTTTTTGCACATCATGGGCTAAATGGCCAGGTCACAAGGAACCCGAAGGCTCAGAGAAGGTTGGGGGAGGGGACCCACTGGAACAGCTGTTGAGAGACAGATGGTAGTCTCCCGTCAAGGACATCCGGCGTGTTCTTCAACATGCACAGGGTATGGCTCTCCAGCACACGGAGCCACGGCTTAATGTCCCATCCGACGGTCGGCGGCCTTTCCAAGCCCATCGGTGTCCCCTACTGACCGTGGGCAGGGCAAGGAATTTTTGCGGAGATAAATCTCAACGCTGACCCAGCTGGGACTCGAACCTGGGAACTACAGATTACGAGCCTGGCGCGCTACCGACTGAGCCACCCCCGCCCTCACTTCCATGTTATGTGAATGGAAAGCCACTTTCAAAGCTCCCTAACATTGAAAATAAACCTTTTACGCAAAAACTGTTATTGGCGATAAATTGTAGATGTCACTCAAATCTCTCTAAATATATTTCCCACAATATTCGTTTAATATTTAAAGAATGAATGGAAGCTGAAGCACTTATCTTCAACTTTAGACTGTTGTAAAAAAATACCTCAATAGATCAAACACAACTCTTGTAACAATTTGTTCACTAACATAAATATCTGAAGTTTGTATTCCTGTCTCCAGGAACTGTTTCCAAAATGTTGATACCAACCTTCTGGACATAACTGAGCCATCTTGCTGCATCACTGTGCGACTGTCCTGCTTCAAGCTTCCAAAATCCCGTCATCGCAAAGGATCATCTAAAAGATGATGGCTTGCCATCTTCAATAGAAATATTGAAATTAATCCTCCTTGCAACAATAATTTTGAAATAGGGTGAACTGGTAACCACTATTTTTATAGGCATTAGTAATTCGCACGTTATAAGGAATTGTGGGGTCTTAGATAAATTTCAATTGGATATTCGAAATGTGTCATGTTGCCTATAATAGCTTACTTCCTTCAAGGATGTTGCTAAAAATTAAAATGATGAAAAATCCTGTGCTATTTTAATTTCGTCAAACCGTACAGTTCCAGTTGAGTGTAACCTATTTAATTCTGTGTTCTTTAAACTGTATATCCACGACCTTTGGGGGGCGGGGGTGGCTCAGTCGGTAGCGCGCCAGGCTCGTAATCTGTAATTCCCAGGTTGAGTCCCAGCTGGGTCAGCGTTGAGATTTATCTCCTAAAAATTCCCCGCCCTACCCACGGTCAGTAGGGGACACCGATGGGCTTGGAAAGGCAGCCGTCCGTCGGATGGAACGTTAAGCCGTGGCCCCGTATGCGGGAGAGCCATACCCTGTGCACGTTAAAGAACACGCTGGATGGCCTTGACGGGAGCCTACATCTGTCTCCCAACAGCTGTTCCAGTGGGTCCCCTCCCCCAACCTTCTTTGAGCCTTCGGGGTCCATGTGACCTGGCCATTTAGCCCATGGTGTGCAAAAAAGTGCCGCTCAGAGGTAAAACAACCCAACCCACGACCTTTGGTTGAATTGTGAAATGCAATGTAAAATGTATACCCCTACAGCAAAAATGCAGGAATCCATAAGGTTGACGGTTCGATCTATTAACGAAATTCCACTGCCACTCAATAAGTTTTGCATTTGTGTTGTAACTGAATTATCGGCCTTTTATGTAGAAAAAAAAACAAGCAGGGCATAAGAAATTTTTGGGCCCAAGCCATCCTTCAATCGTAAGACTCTAATTTACATTGGAAACCGTATTACGAAAAATGAAATTCAAATTTTTATGAGGATAATATTTTAAGCTGGAGTAAAAAAAAATCAAATTTGAGGGCTTCAATTTCGAATTGAAATCACAACTAAACCATACATTTTCCTTGAGCAGTAATTCTCGAATATAGGTCATGCTTTCGTTGACTCGAAGTACAAGCTTGTCTGATTCTTGTACTTGAATCCGAAACTGGTAGAAAGTAACATTGTAATGTGGTGAAAGTTTTTTTTTATCAGCAACGGTTTACAAATACCTTGAAGGTTAGAATGTAAGATTTGATCACATTATCGAAAATGCACACATTCAGGTTAGAACGTTTTAATATGAAGTGTGAATGTTCACACTCAAATTTCGACTGTAATAACAGATTCGATTTGACTCTTGTTTGAATATTATATTCGACCTGTAATAACCAAAATATCGATTTAAGCTTCGATTTGACTGTTTACACACGAATTTTAAACCTTTAACTCTGGATTTGTGTTATGTTGTTTTACCTCTGAGCGGCACTTTTTGCACACCATGGGCTAAATGGCCAGGTCACATGGACCCCGAAGGCTCAGATAAGGTTGGGGGAGGGGACCCACTGGAACAGCTGTTGGGAGACAGATGGTAGCCTCCCGTCAAGGCCATCCAGCGTGTTCTTTAACGTGCACAGGGTATGACTCTCCCACACACGGGGCCACGGCTTAACGTCCCATCCGACGGACGGCGGCCTTTCCAAGCCCATCGGTGTCCCCTACTGACCGTGGGCAGGGCGGGGAATTTTGCGGAGATAAATCTCAACGCTGACCCAACTGGGACTCGAACCTGGGAAGTACAGATTACGAGCCTGGCGCGCTACCGACTGAGCCACCCCCGCCCCCCTTTAACTCTGGAATTTCAGGGCTAGTGAACAGATTCGAACCTAAGAATCTGAGTGCTCATATTCAATTTCGAGCCTTTTTAATCTTGAAAACTCAGAGCTCACGTCCAGCAAGTTCGGACTTTTAATCTCGGAGTTTCGATCAAGCTCAGATTCGAATCTTTTGAGTTTGAGGTCTCAAAACAAAATAAATACCCCCTCAAGAGCTGCTTGCCAGAGGTCTGACAGGAGCCTGTCAGTTTATATGCCATAGTAGAAGGTCTGAGAGAATGGCAGAACCTCAGCAGAAAAACGACACACACATCCATGCCTTACCCGGGGCCCGAACCCAGGTCCCTTAGACCAGTAGCCAAGTGTGATAACCACTCGACCACGGGACGGCTGAGGTCTCAAACTCAGTTTAAATTCTTTTCATATTGTAGTTTGGGTGCTTACATACACCTAGTTCGCATATTTAATCTTAGAATTAGAATGGTTAGACTCACATTGGAACATTTAAATTGAAGTTCAGAATCTTCATAATCGGGTCCAAACCTATTAATTTCGAGGCAATAAAATAGAAAAATATTAAAGTCTTCCTTTTGACCCATTACAAATGATGTTTCCTGATCTCCATAGCAACTATCTGCTACCAATTCAGAAATAAAAAGCCCTTTTCTAGAAATAATAAAACCAATATATCTTTGTTAAACATTAAAATTTCTAAACAGTCGTTTTAGGGTCTAAATATTTAATATATTTTGTTTGGCAACTGTTCAAAGTTTTTTCAAAATCAATATTTAAAAATATAGCATATCAAATTTATGTAGGGCGCAGTTTACATGTATTTAAGAATGCATTTATATGTAATTCAGTTGGTTCTAACGGATACGTTTATAAAGTATTTATTTATTATTTCATTAAACAATTAAATATTTTTATATAACGTTAATTTTAAAAATTACTTTCGAAATCCGAGACGACTCATTCTTTTTTAATGACAATATCGCTCTATTTGTTTCAGTTTAAAATGAACAAGATACATAAATTTAAATTTTCAATATTCATTTTATATCATTAGACCACGAGTATTTTTCAGTTCAAAACCCCATTCTACTTAGAGAGATAAAATGGGTAACTTTACACCATAAAGAGTGTTCAATATTTTTTTTAACTTTATATACCGTGGATAGAAGGTTGGCTCAATCGGTAGCATGCCAGACTTATAATCCGAGTTTCCAGTTTAGTAGTGATGTGAATTGGCTCATTTGGTACCATGACAGTTGGTTGTTGGGTTGTTTTCTTCTGAGTTCTGAGTGGTAATTTTTTGCACACAATGAGCTAAATGACCGGTCCACTAGGACCACGAAGGTTCAGAAATGATTGGGAGAGGGGACCCACTGGAACAGCTGTTGGAAGACAGATGGTAGCCTCCCGTCATGGCCATCCAGCGTGTTCTTTAACGTTGTGTTGTTTTACCTCTGAGCGGCACTTTTTTGCACACCATGGGCTAAATGGCCAGGTCACATGGACCCCGAAGGCTCAGAGAAGGTTGGGGGAGGGGACCCACTGGAACAGCTGTTGGAAGACAGATGGTAGCCTCACGTCAAGGCCATCCAGTGTGTTCTTTAACGTTGTGTTGTTTTACCTCTGAGCGGCACTTTTTTGCACACCATGGGCTAAATGGCCAGGTCACATGGACCCCGAAGGCTCAGAGAAGGTTGGGGGAGGGGACCCACTGGAACAGCTGTTGGGAGACAGATGGTAGCCTCCCGTCAAGGCCATCCAGCGTGTTCTTTAACGTTGGGTTGTTTCACCTCTGAGCGGCACTTTTTTGCACACCATGGGCTAAATGGCCAGGTCACATGGACCCCGACGACTCAGAGAAGGTTGGGGGAGGGGCCCCACTGGAACAGCTGTTGGGAGACAGATGGTAGCCTCCCGTCAAGTCCATCCAGCGTGTTCTTTAACGTTGGGTTGTTTTACCTCTGAGCGGCACTTTTTTGCACACCATGGGCTAAATGGCCAGGTCACATGGACCCCGAAGGCTCAGAGAAGGTTGGGGGAGGGGCCCCACTGGAACAGCTGTTGGGAGACAGATGGTAGCCTCCCGTCAAGTCCATCCAGCGTGTTCTTTAACGTTGGGTTGTTTTACCTCTGAGCGGCACTTTTTTGCACACCATGGGCTAAATGGCCAGGTCACATGGACCCCGAAGGCTCAGAGAAGGTTGGGGGAGGGGACCCACTGGAACAGCTGTTGGGAGACAGATGGTAGCCTCCCGTCAAGTCCATCCAGCGTGTTCTTTAACGTTGGGTTGTTTTACCTCTGAGCGGCACTTTTTTGCACACCATGGGCTAAATGGCCAGGTCACATGGACCCCGAAGACTCAGAGAAGGTTGGGGGAGGGGCCCCACTGGAACAGCTGTTGGGAGACAGATGGTAGCCTCCCGTCAAGTCCATCCAGCGTGTTCTTTAACGTTGGGTTGTTTTACCTCTGAGCGGCACTTTTTTGCACACCATGGGCTAAATGGCCAGGTCACATGGACCCCGAAGGCTCAGAGAAGGTTGGGGGAGGGGCCCCACTGGAACAGCTGTTGGGAGACAGATGGTAGCCTCCCGTCAAGTCCATCCAGCGTGTTCTTTAACGTTGGGTTGTTTTACCTCTGAGCGGCACTTTTTTGCACACCATTGGCTAAATGGCCAGGTCACATGGACCCCGAAGGCTCAGAGAAGGTTGGGGGAGGGGACCCACTAGAACAGTTGTTGGGAGACAGATGGTAGCCTCCCGTCAAGGCCATCCAGCGTGTTCTTTAACGTGCACAGGGTATGTCTCTCCCGCACACGGGGCCACGGCTTAACGTCCCATCCGACGGACGGCGGCCTTTCCAAGCCCATCGGTGTCCCCTACTGACCGTGGGCAGGGCGGGGAATTTTGCGGAGATAAATCTCAACGCTGACCCAGCTGGGACTCGAACCTGGGAACTACAGATTACGAGCCTGGCGCGCTACCGACTGACCCCCCCCCGCCCCCCATGGGACTGATGGTAAATGCTGTGTTTCACTATCAGTGCCGACTAGACCCACTTTCATCTGTAGGATCGAAAGCATTACCAAATATCTGAAACATTTACTTTTATGTGTAGCCAACTTGAAATACGAAACCTAAACCAAAAGATACATTTTCTGCTAAAGGTGGCTAACCATTTACAATATTACCGCAGTGGCCAAATGGTTGCTATATTGCATTTTCTCCTTTTAAAATGCTGGATACTACTCTAGATAAAGACAAAGCTTATTATTAAAACATCTGAAATAGACTGTAAAATACATAAACTATAATAAGATTACATAAGGGGGGATTTCGAGATAGAGTCGGAATGAACCGGAACTCCGTTCTGGTATATATTTTTTTACTACGTTTAAGTGATCCTTAACAATTTTTTTTTTTTCAGAAATAGGGGAAATATATTATTTTCTTCTCTGTTCAGGTTAATTCTAAAAGGGGGTCCTTAGCCCCCTTTCCCCTTCCCCCTAGATCAGACCCTGCACCTGATTGTACTTAATTTTTGTTTCAACTATTTTAAATTGTTTGATCTACAAGCTTGGATACTAGTGAATTACTAATCATAAGCTCAACTTACCAATTGAAACCTCGGCTTTAATATCGAATTGTGTTCGGCAACCTTTAGCAGAAATTGTATCTTTCCAAGCAGTGTTTTTCAACCTTTTTTATCTCACGGCATACTTGAACCTATAGTTAAACTTCCGCGGCACACTTGAACCTATAGTTAAACTTCCGCGGCACACTTAAATTATGATGATATTATGTATACGTTTATTATAACAATGATATACTCGAATAATCAATTTAAAGAGGTTTTAATTTTGATATGTACAGTCGCTCAAAAAAGTATTCGAACACTGTGGTTGATTACAGAATTCAGAAAAAATATCTGGAGCGTGTACAGCAACTGTACACGCTCCAGTTACCGTTCACAGCAAACTGGAGCGTGTGCAGTAACTGCACACGCTCCAGTTTGCTGTGAGCGGTAACTGCACACGCTCAATATTTCTGTGAGTGGGCCCACACGATCCAGGTTTTTGTGAGCTCACACGATTCAATGTGCTGTGAACATTAACCGCAACCGCTCCAGTTTGCTGTGAACGGTAACTGCACACGCTCCATATTCATTGCATTATATATTCATACGCATTATGTATATTAAAAAAAAGTATCCGAACACTATGGTTGATTACAGAATTCAGAAAAAATATCTGGCAACGATTTTTTCTATAAATTAGTGATCTGGCAACCTTCGTGTCACGTGACACGAAGGTTAGATCACTAATTTCTAAAAAAAATCTTTGCCAGATATTTTTTCTGAATTTTGTAATCAACCGTAGTGTTCGGATACTTTTTTGAGCGACTGTACATTTATTGTGCTTTGGACTTCTTTGGAAAATAATTCAATTAATGATCTTTAAAAATTTTCGCGGCACACCCGAGATTCTCTCACGGCACAACGGTTGAAAATCACTGTTTCCGAGTCTTCCACTTCCCCGTTTCGAGAAAAATTATGATTTTAAGCGAATTTCAGATATGAATCCCGTTTCTCTTTTCTCTATGACGCCACAACCCGAAAATGAAAAGTAATTGTCACGATGAAGCTGAATTAAAGCACTGATCCGTGGACTATGGCATCCCAGGCTCCTGAACTGAGGTTCCCAGGTTCGAGTCTCAACTATGCCAGAGAATTGACATTAATGGAGAATTGACATTTATCTCCGCTGTGGCAAGCAGCTGCTTGAGGGGGTATTTATTTTATTTTTTATAAACTCCACACTGCCTTTATGATGAATCTCTTTTGTTGCGATCTTATGCAACCACGGCAATTCCCGGTTCCGCTTGTACAGCACTACCTGGTTATGAAGAGCCATGACCATCTAGAGCCGGGGGCAAGGAATACGTCCTATAGGCGCACCTCAACCCCAGCCTCACATGGCAGCAGTCCTATAGAAGGAAAGCTGACCACCGGAAGAAACTTTACTTTAATCTATTCCCCGGTTTGCAAATGTGCAAGGATATATAGATCCAAGCTCGATCGGCACCCGGGGTGGAGACTCTTAGTAAGACCCAGACTTTTGTGAGGGCTCTAGCTTACTAGGAATCAATCCGTTCTGCCGAGCCCTCGAACAGCTCCACTGAGCTCCTGATAGGTGAGGTCTCCGACGCCGTCACCATCCGACCGGCAATCAAGCCGGCCAGCAGCATCTTCAACCTCGGTTGGCTTCAGCAATGCTCCAGCCAGGGACCACCCCAACCGGCAAAACCTTGGCAATGCTCCAGCTGGTGCCCACTACAGCCGGCAAAGCCTTCGGCATGCTCCAGCTGGGGATCATCCCGACCGGCAAAGCCTCAGCCGGGTTGCTGGGCCCTAGGTCCCCCCACCACGACAAGGTGGTCCCCTATCGGGGGGGGGGGGGGGGGGTGCCTTTATGATGAAAGGGGACACCGATCGGCTTGGGAAGGCTGCTGTCCCCGCCCTGCCCACGGTCAGTAGGGGACACCGATGGGCTTGGAAAGGCCGCCGTCCGTCGGATGGGACGTTAATCCGTGGCCCCGTGTGCGGGAGAGCCATACCCCGTGCACGTTAAAGAACACGCTGGATGGCCTTGACGGGAGGCTACCATCTGTCTCCCAACAACTATTCCAATGGGTCCCCTCCCCCCACCTTCTCTGAGCCTTCGGGGTCCATGTGACCTGGCCATTTAGCCCATGGTGTGCAAAAAAGTGCCGCTCAGAGATAAAACAACCCAACCCAACCCATGGTTGTGTATGAAGGAGAGGGAAAGCCGTACCCTGTGTACGTTAAAGAACGTACTGGATAGCCTTGATGGGAAGCTTTCATCTGTCTCGTAACAATTTTTTAGTGGATCTCCTCATCCGAGCCCTCGAGGTTCTTGTGACCTGGTCATTTAGTCCATTGTGTACAAAAAGGTATCGCTCAGAGGTGAACGAACCAAAGTGGACTATTGGTAACGATCTCTGTTTTCAGTCGTCAGTATTATTGTCACTTGGTAAAATTTTTTGGACCGCGGTTTGTTCCCCTAGTTACAAGAAACAGAAGCTTTGGTTTGTTTTACCTCTGAGCGGCACTTTTTTACACACCACGGGCTAAATGGCCAGGCCACAAGGACCCCGAAGGCTCAGAGAAGGTTGGGGAATGAGACCCACTGGAACGGCTGTTGGGAGACAGATGGTAACCTCCCGTCAAGGCCATCCAGCGTGTTCTTTAACGTTGGGTTGTTTTACCTCTGAGCGGCACTTTTTTGCACACCACGGGCTAAAACACATAAACCATGTGCTAGTCACATAGACCCCGAAGGCTCAGATAAGGTTGGGGGAGGGGACCCACTGAAACAGCTACTGGGAGACAGATGGTAGCCTCCTGTCAAGGCCATCCAGCGTATTCTTTAACGTGTACAAGGTAAGGCTCTCACGCACAAGGACTACGGCTAACGTCCCATCCGACGGACGGCGGCCTTTCCAAACCCATTGGTGTCCCCTACTGACCGTGGGCAGGGCGGGAAATTTTTCAGAGATAAATCTCAACACTGACCCAGTTGGGACTCGAACCTGGGAACTGCAGATTACGAGCCGGGAGCGCTACTGACTGAGCCACCCCCGCCCCTGGATGGCCTTGATGGGAGGCTACCATCTGTCTCTTAACAGCTGTCCAGTGTGTCCCCTTGACCCGACCGTCTCTAAGTGTTTTCTCATTATATGCCAAAAAAGTGCCACTAAGAGATGAAACAAGCCACAACCCTACCTCAAGAGTGACCGAGGAGATGGCTAACGGTTCACAATGTGTCTTCTAAGGCATTCCATACATGTTCGATGGGATTTAGGTCTACCGACCTTGATAACCAGGTCATTGGTTGGACATCGTTCGTTTCCAAGTGCTCCTGCCCCATATTAGCTCTATGCAGACGGGTACTGGCACTCCTAAAAAGTCCCACATCAGGTTAAAGGTTGGGTTGGGTTGTTTTACCTCTGAGCGGCACTTTTTTGCACACCATGGGCTAAATGGCCAGGTCACATGGACTCCGAAGGCTCAGAGAAGGTTGGGGGAGGGGACCCACTGGAACAGCTGTTGGGAGACAGATGGTAGCCTCCCGTCAAGGCCATCCAGCGTGTTCTTTAACGTGCACAGAGTATGGCTCTCCCGCACACGGGGCCACGGCTTAACGTCCCATCCGACGGACGGCGGCCTTTCCAAGCCCATCGGTGTCCCCTACTGACCGTGGACAGGGCGGGGAATTTTGCGGAGATAAATCTCAACGCTGACCCAGCTGGGACTCGAACCTGGGAACTACAGATTACGAGCCTGGCGCGCTACCGACTGAGCCACCCCCGCCCCACCAGGTTAAAGGTCTCTTGCTTATACCTCTCAGCTGTTATGGAGCATGAAACACGAAAAGGAGTATAAATAATTTTGCCACCCAAGACCACCACCACCATGAGTATCCCTTTCTCTAATATTGTTGGAATGGGATCGCATTCCTCGCTCTCTCCAGATTGAACAATGGCTAGAATCTGACATCCTATGATAAATTGAGGCTCATCCGAAAACAGAACTCAATAAACCATTGTTCAGGGCCCAAGTGGCATGTTGGTGGTGGCAGTTTAGACGATCTTTTTGGTTGGAGGTTAGTGGGATACAAACCACTGGTTTACTAATATTAAGCCTTCGAGCCATTGTTCTGCTGAAAATCTTTCATCTGTGCCCGCAGAAACTTCGAGAGGCAGTTGATGTGAAGCCATCATACAGTTCCGTCTTGCTATTAGAGCTAGATAACTTTCGGGCGACTTTGGTTCCTCTTCTGGTCTTTCAGAGTTTCCTTAGAAAATACACTATGTTGAAAAAAAAATTTCCGGACACTTACATGCTGGGTTGGGTTATTTTACCTCTGAGCGGCACTTTTTTGCACATCATGGGCTAAATGGCCAGGTCACAAGGAACCCGAAGGCTCAGAGAAGGTTGGGGGAGGGGACCCACTGGAACAGCTGTTGAGAGACAGATGGTAGTCTCCCGTCAAGGACATCCGGCGTGTTCTTCAACATGCACAGGGTATGGCTCTCCAGCACACGGAGCCACGGCTTAATGTCCCATCCGACGGTCGGCGGCCTTTCCAAGCCCATCGGTGTCCCCTACTGACCGTGGGCAGGGCAAGGAATTTTTGCGGAGATAAATCTCAACGCTGACCCAGCTGGGACTCGAACCTGGGAACTACAGATTACGAGCCTGGCGCGCTACCGACTGAGCCACCCCCGCCCTCACTTCCATGTTATGTGAATGGAAAGCCACTTTCAAAGCTCCCTAACATTGAAAATAAACCTTTTACGCAAAAACTGTTATTGGCGATAAATTGTAGATGTCACTCAAATCTCTCTAAATATATTTCCCACAATATTCGTTTAATATTTAAAGAATGAATGGAAGCTGAAGCACTTATCTTCAACTTTAGACTGTTGTAAAAAAATACCTCAATAGATCAAACACAACTCTTGTAACAATTTGTTCACTAACATAAATATCTGAAGTTTGTATTCCTGTCTCCAGGAACTGTTTCCAAAATGTTGATACCAACCTTCTGGACATAACTGAGCCATCTTGCTGCATCACTGTGCGACTGTCCTGCTTCAAGCTTCCAAAATCCCGTCATCGCAAAGGATCATCTAAAAGATGATGGCTTGCCATCTTCAATAGAAATATTGAAATTAATCCTCCTTGCAACAATAATTTTGAAATAGGGTGAACTGGTAACCACTATTTTTATAGGCATTAGTAATTCGCACGTTATAAGGAATTGTGGGGTCTTAGATAAATTTCAATTGGATATTCGAAATGTGTCATGTTGCCTATAATAGCTTACTTCCTTCAAGGATGTTGCTAAAAATTAAAATGATGAAAAATCCTGTGCTATTTTAATTTCGTCAAACCGTACAGTTCCAGTTGAGTGTAACCTATTTAATTCTGTGTTCTTTAAACTGTATATCCACGACCTTTGGGGGGCGGGGGTGGCTCAGTCGGTAGCGCGCCAGGCTCGTAATCTGTAATTCCCAGGTTGAGTCCCAGCTGGGTCAGCGTTGAGATTTATCTCCTAAAAATTCCCCGCCCTACCCACGGTCAGTAGGGGACACCGATGGGCTTGGAAAGGCAGCCGTCCGTCGGATGGAACGTTAAGCCGTGGCCCCGTATGCGGGAGAGCCATACCCTGTGCACGTTAAAGAACACGCTGGATGGCCTTGACGGGAGCCTACATCTGTCTCCCAACAGCTGTTCCAGTGGGTCCCCTCCCCCAACCTTCTTTGAGCCTTCGGGGTCCATGTGACCTGGCCATTTAGCCCATGGTGTGCAAAAAAGTGCCGCTCAGAGGTAAAACAACCCAACCCACGACCTTTGGTTGAATTGTGAAATGCAATGTAAAATGTATACCCCTACAGCAAAAATGCAGGAATCCATAAGGTTGACGGTTCGATCTATTAACGAAATTCCACTGCCACTCAATAAGTTTTGCATTTGTGTTGTAACTGAATTATCGGCCTTTTATGTAGAAAAAAAAACAAGCAGGGCATAAGAAATTTTTGGGCCCAAGCCATCCTTCAATCGTAAGACTCTAATTTACATTGGAAACCGTATTACGAAAAATGAAATTCAAATTTTTATGAGGATAATATTTTAAGCTGGAGTAAAAAAAAATCAAATTTGAGGGCTTCAATTTCGAATTGAAATCACAACTAAACCATACATTTTCCTTGAGCAGTAATTCTCGAATATAGGTCATGCTTTCGTTGACTCGAAGTACAAGCTTGTCTGATTCTTGTACTTGAATCCGAAACTGGTAGAAAGTAACATTGTAATGTGGTGAAAGTTTTTTTTTATCAGCAACGGTTTACAAATACCTTGAAGGTTAGAATGTAAGATTTGATCACATTATCGAAAATGCACACATTCAGGTTAGAACGTTTTAATATGAAGTGTGAATGTTCACACTCAAATTTCGACTGTAATAACAGATTCGATTTGACTCTTGTTTGAATATTATATTCGACCTGTAATAACCAAAATATCGATTTAAGCTTCGATTTGACTGTTTACACACGAATTTTAAACCTTTAACTCTGGATTTGTGTTATGTTGTTTTACCTCTGAGCGGCACTTTTTGCACACCATGGGCTAAATGGCCAGGTCACATGGACCCCGAAGGCTCAGATAAGGTTGGGGGAGGGGACCCACTGGAACAGCTGTTGGGAGACAGATGGTAGCCTCCCGTCAAGGCCATCCAGCGTGTTCTTTAACGTGCACAGGGTATGACTCTCCCACACACGGGGCCACGGCTTAACGTCCCATCCGACGGACGGCGGCCTTTCCAAGCCCATCGGTGTCCCCTACTGACCGTGGGCAGGGCGGGGAATTTTGCGGAGATAAATCTCAACGCTGACCCAACTGGGACTCGAACCTGGGAAGTACAGATTACGAGCCTGGCGCGCTACCGACTGAGCCACCCCCGCCCCCCTTTAACTCTGGAATTTCAGGGCTAGTGAACAGATTCGAACCTAAGAATCTGAGTGCTCATATTCAATTTCGAGCCTTTTTAATCTTGAAAACTCAGAGCTCACGTCCAGCAAGTTCGGACTTTTAATCTCGGAGTTTCGATCAAGCTCAGATTCGAATCTTTTGAGTTTGAGGTCTCAAAACAAAATAAATACCCCCTCAAGAGCTGCTTGCCAGAGGTCTGACAGGAGCCTGTCAGTTTATATGCCATAGTAGAAGGTCTGAGAGAATGGCAGAACCTCAGCAGAAAAACGACACACACATCCATGCCTTACCCGGGGCCCGAACCCAGGTCCCTTAGACCAGTAGCCAAGTGTGATAACCACTCGACCACGGGACGGCTGAGGTCTCAAACTCAGTTTAAATTCTTTTCATATTGTAGTTTGGGTGCTTACATACACCTAGTTCGCATATTTAATCTTAGAATTAGAATGGTTAGACTCACATTGGAACATTTAAATTGAAGTTCAGAATCTTCATAATCGGGTCCAAACCTATTAATTTCGAGGCAATAAAATAGAAAAATATTAAAGTCTTCCTTTTGACCCATTACAAATGATGTTTCCTGATCTCCATAGCAACTATCTGCTACCAATTCAGAAATAAAAAGCCCTTTTCTAGAAATAATAAAACCAATATATCTTTGTTAAACATTAAAATTTCTAAACAGTCGTTTTAGGGTCTAAATATTTAATATATTTTGTTTGGCAACTGTTCAAAGTTTTTTCAAAATCAATATTTAAAAATATAGCATATCAAATTTATGTAGGGCGCAGTTTACATGTATTTAAGAATGCATTTATATGTAATTCAGTTGGTTCTAACGGATACGTTTATAAAGTATTTATTTATTATTTCATTAAACAATTAAATATTTTTATATAACGTTAATTTTAAAAATTACTTTCGAAATCCGAGACGACTCATTCTTTTTTAATGACAATATCGCTCTATTTGTTTCAGTTTAAAATGAACAAGATACATAAATTTAAATTTTCAATATTCATTTTATATCATTAGACCACGAGTATTTTTCAGTTCAAAACCCCATTCTACTTAGAGAGATAAAATGGGTAACTTTACACCATAAAGAGTGTTCAATATTTTTTTTAACTTTATATACCGTGGATAGAAGGTTGGCTCAATCGGTAGCATGCCAGACTTATAATCCGAGTTTCCAGTTTAGTAGTGATGTGAATTGGCTCATTTGGTACCATGACAGTTGGTTGTTGGGTTGTTTTCTTCTGAGTTCTGAGTGGTAATTTTTTGCACACAATGAGCTAAATGACCGGTCCACTAGGACCACGAAGGTTCAGAAATGATTGGGAGAGGGGACCCACTGGAACAGCTGTTGGAAGACAGATGGTAGCCTCCCGTCATGGCCATCCAGCGTGTTCTTTAACGTTGTGTTGTTTTACCTCTGAGCGGCACTTTTTTGCACACCATGGGCTAAATGGCCAGGTCACATGGACCCCGAAGGCTCAGAGAAGGTTGGGGGAGGGGACCCACTGGAACAGCTGTTGGAAGACAGATGGTAGCCTCACGTCAAGGCCATCCAGTGTGTTCTTTAACGTTGTGTTGTTTTACCTCTGAGCGGCACTTTTTTGCACACCATGGGCTAAATGGCCAGGTCACATGGACCCCGAAGGCTCAGAGAAGGTTGGGGGAGGGGACCCACTGGAACAGCTGTTGGGAGACAGATGGTAGCCTCCCGTCAAGGCCATCCAGTGTGTTCTTTAACGTGCACAGGGTATGACTCTCCCACACACGGGGCCACGAGCTCAATGCCCCATACGACGGCCTTTTCAAGCCCATCGGTGTCCCCTACTGACCGTGGACAGGGCGGAGAGTTTTGCGGACATAAATCTTAACGCTGACCCAGCTGGAACTCGAACCTAGGAACTGCCGATTACGATCCTGGCGCGCTACCATTTTCTGAGTCACCCACCTCCTTGTTTGTCTCGCCTTTTATAAACAGTAATAAACAGGTGCGTTTATACATTATCACATTTTTTTGTTCATTTGCGAGGAAAAGATTTCATTGGTAGTGATATATAACATATTTTATTCCTAATGAACAATTTATATTGATATAAATAACAATGAACCGAACATAGAAAAATATATTTTTTTTCTACAGTATATTATATTATCACGACTTCAAAAATATAATATTTGAAAGTCTTCGGAGAATTCGTGTCGAGAAATATCGATAAACAGTAAATAACAAGAATAAAATCATCAAATAAATGAGGTTTTAGATTCAATATGACACTATATATACTGTCATGGTAAAAATCAAGTATATTGTTCAGTGTAAATAGAAAAAACTTGCAGAGAAACTTTCTATGAAATCTTTAGCGACTTAATGCATCACTAATAATATATATTGGTGAATTAAAATTTTCCGGTGTCTAGAATTTCAGATTCTTTACTAGAAGTCGAATCATCTGTCCTATATTTTTCCCCCTTTTTGCTTACAAGCACAGACAAAATAAAGGTCAGTACGCAGCTTGCTATTATGGGTCCTAATATCACATAAAAAAACATTTCAGGTTCACTTTCCAAGTGTATGCTGATTACCGTCGGCATGATCATTTCACCAATCGATCCTGTAAGCGAAAAAGCAGAGGCGATTTTGCTGTTAATGATCAGATATCTATCCATCCAAGATATGATGGCTGGTAAGGTAGATGCCAAGCCAACACCCAGTAGACCAGTGCCTACACATAACCACGTGACCGAAGTTGTACCCATTACTACCAGAATTGTTCCTGCTAAAGTAGATAGAGTCAGATCAAAAATAATCAACGTAAGAGTGTTGAATTTGTAAGCCAGAAATATAGATAGTCCTCGGGTAACCATGAATGTCCCCCAGAAGAGCGAAGAAATATAAGATCCCATGGCTTTAGAGAGTTTATGATGTCCTTTGACAGAATAAGCCGCTATCATTTGAGCGAATCCAATCTCTGAAGCTGCCATCAGACACATCAACATTGTCGTCAACACGACGATGACAAGAGTGAATGACATTCCAGGATGTCTGGTATTTCTAGGTTTGATCTTCTCACTCGCTGGGCCTTCATCCGGGGCGAGGATAAAGAGCACAAAAAAGAGCAAGCCAACAAAGAGAGTGAAAGAGCTGATGATGGCGTAAGCGTAATTGATCAAAGATTGGTGGTCTTCGTTTGAGAGAAATTCCGATTTCAGAGGTTCACTGGAATTCTTCAGTTGGCCGTTTGCTATCATCTCTGACAATGAGTTTGTCGTGCTGGAAGAATTGGAGAGGTATTCTTCTTTTCCTTCTTCTTTACTCGCTAGTTTAGCTAGGAAAGGAGCAGCGATCAGTGGTCCTACGAATCCACCAACACCGTAGAAAAAATGTAGGGCTTGAAAAAATGGGGCACCATTCTTACACCAGATGTGAAGACACCAGAAATTAGCGCCTGTAGGAAGTAAATGGAATAAGACACAAGTTATCTTATGTAATTCAAGTTAAGTAAAAATGTCATCAGTTTGAGGAAATTAAGAAATCGTAAGTTCGTGGGGGGGGGGGGGATAAAGAATTCATTAGTTCGAGAGAGAAACTGGAAATCATCAGTTTGGGGTATAAGGAAATCATCAATGTGAGACGAATAAATAAATTTTCAACTTGATTGGGGGGGGATAAAGAAGTCATCGGCTTGGGGGGGGGGATAAAGAAGTCATCGGCTTGGGGGGTAGAAATCGTGGGTTGACAGGGAATAAAGAAACCAGCAGTTTGATGGGGGACAAAGAAATCGTCAGCTTGAGTGGGTAGGGGAAGAAATCATTATTCTGAAGGAGTAAAGAAATTAACGACTTGATTGCAGATTTTTTTTTTTAAGACCATCAGCTTGAGGGTGCAAAAATCATCAATTGAGGGGGAAGAAACCGGCAGTTGAGGAGGAAAAACGAAAAATCATCAGTTTGAGGGGAAAATAGGAAATGAGATAAGTTTGAGAGAAAAAAAAATTAATAAAGAAATCGTAAATTTGAGAGGTAAGGAAATCATTAATTTGAAAAGATACAGAAATTATCAGCTTGTGTGTGTGTGGGGGCGGGTCGCCAGTTTGAGAGGGAAAGAAATCGTCAGTTGAGGGAAATAAAGAAATCATCAGTCTGAGGGGGTAAATTAGGAAATGATCAGTTTGGGAGATAAGGAAATCATCAATTTGAGGGGTAAATAAATCGTCAAATTGAGAAGGTAAAAAAATCATCGTTTGGGGGAGAGAAATCATCAGTTTGAGGGGAAATATAGAAATCATCAGTTTGAGGAAAGAATTATGTTCCACCCACATACACTGCCCTACCAAAATATTAAAGAATTTCCATGTTATGTGAATGGGAATCTAATTTCGAAGTTCTATAACTTCTAAAATATGTAATTAACGGAAACATGTGACAGAAGATAGACTGTAATCAAATCTATATAAATCTCTATTTTCAAAGATATTCGTTCAGCATTTAAAGAGTAACGTAAGCTAGAATATTTCACAAACAACAACGCATCGTAAGATTTTACCTCAGAAATTAATTTAAACTTAAATAATTAGTTTCAATCTATTTAATAAAAAATACATTTTAGAAGTTTACGCAATGATTAATATCAATATTAGACCATTTTAAATTGTTTTTAAAAAACAAGATAATTTATCGCTAAATATTCCAGCTTCTATATTTCTAAATACTGAACGAAATACTGTTTAAAAACAATGAGATTTAAATAGATTTGATTCACGGGAGTGGCTTTAATCTCTAGTCACATTTTTCCTTTAAATACATGTTTAGACGTCTTTCACAAGATATATAACATTACACAGAAATAAAAGATATAGACAAAGACAACTAAAATTTTTGAACAAATTCATATTATAATTTAAATTACTATATATCATAGGTTGTAAATGAAATTAAACATAAATACTCACCAAAATGATGTGGGGCGGGGTGGCTCAGTCGGTAGCGCGCCAGGCTCGTAATCTGTAGTTCCCAGGTTCGAGTCCCAGCTGGGTCAGCGTTGAGATTTATCTCCGCAAAAATTTCCCGCCCTGCCCACGGTCAGTAGGGGACACCGATGGGCTTGGAAAGGCCGCCGTCCGTCGGATGGGATGTTAAGCCGTGGCCCCGTGTGCGGGAGAGCCATACCCTGTGCACGTTAAAGAACACGCTGGATGGCCTTGACGGGAGGCTACCATCTGTCTCCCAACAGCTGTTCCAGTGGGTCCCCTCCCCCAACCTTCTCTGAGCCTTCGGCGTCCATGTGACCTGGCCATTTAGCCCATGGTGTGCAAAAAAGTGCCGCTCAGAGGTAAAACAACCCAACGTTAAAGAACACGCTGGATGGCCTTGACGGGAGGCTACCATCTGTCTCCCAACAGCTGTTCCAGTGGGTCCCCTCCCCCAACCTTCTCTGAGCCTTCGGGGTCCATGTGACCTGGCCATTTAGCCCATGGTGTGCGAAAAAGTGCCGCTCAGAGGTAAAACAACCCAACGTTAAAGAACACGCTGGATGGCCTTGACGAGAGACTACCATCTGTCTCCCAACAGCTGTTCCAGTGGGTCCCCTCCCCCAACCTTCTCTGAGCCTTCGGGGTCCATGTGACCTGGCCATTTAGCCCATGGTGTGCAAAAAAGTGCCGCTCAGAGGTAAAACAACCCAACAACTCACCAAAATGAAGGAGCGGATGTATCCTATCCCTACCGCGTGAGTAAAGCAATGCCGCAAAAAAAATTCGATATAAATGCAAAAATTTTCAATGCACAACTCTGTCCAAAGATGACTACATACAGTGGACCTTCGTTATAGCGCTCGCTATACCGCGCACTCGGTTATAGCGCGGGCGATGTTCGCGATAAGTTCAAACATGTTTATACAGGTCCGTGCGGCGTTAGTGAGTATCGCATTTTATTGTTACTGCGTATTGAGTAATTGTGTATGTATTGAGTTCCTGCATGTATTTTGAATAGTGTTTAATTATTGTATGCATGATGAGTAAAAGAAAAGCTTACAGTGTGAAATTTATTGTGTCGCCACCGCGCCGCTCGGTATAACGCGGTTCACCTTATAACGGGGGTGTTGTTTCCCGCCCGACATGCGCGTTATATCGGGGGTCCACTGTACTACATACATCCCCCCGATAGGGGACCACCTTGTCGTGGTGGTGGTGGTGGTGGGGGGGGGGGGCTAGGGCCCAGCAACCCGGCTGAAGGCTGTGCCGACCGGATTGGTGTCATGGTTGGACATGGCTAAGGCCAACCGAGGTTGAGGATGCTGCTGGCCGGCTTGATTGCCGGTCGGATGGTGACGGCGTCGGAGACCTCACCTCTCAGGAGACTGTGTGGTCTGTTCGACGGCTCTGCCGAAAGGTGTTCCCCGGCCTAGTAGGCACGAGCTGTCCAAAAAGTCTGGGTCTTACTAAGAGTCTCCACCCCGGGTGCCGATCGAGCTTGGATCTTTATATCCTTGCACATTTGCAAACCGGGGAATAGATTAAAGTAAGGGTTCTTCCGGTGGTTAGCTTTCCTTCTATAGGACTGCTGCCATGTGAGGCTGGGGTTGAGGTGCGCCTATAGGGCGTATTCCTTGCCCCCGGCTCTAGATGGTCATGGCTTTTCTTAACCAGGTAGTGCTGTCAGGCGGAACCGGGAATTACCGTGGTTGCATAAGATCGCAAAAGATCATTTGCAACAAAGAGATTCATTGTACCCGAGTTAGAGATTAGGAGTTGGGGAGATCGCGATCTTCTTTCTACACAGGGCCGAATCTAGGGGGTGGGAAGGGAGAGTTGCATGCTCCCCCCCCCCATTGAGAATGTTAGTAACATGAACGAAGACAGAAAATATTTAACATATTTTTATTACCCACTTTTTGAAAAAATTTATTGAAGACTGCTAAAACGAAAGGAAAACAAAATACCGGAATATGCTTCTGGTTCATTTCTACTCGATGTTGCCTGCCCCCCCCCCTCCCGCCTCCCTGGGTCTGTTTCCATGTTAAACCACTCATAAAATATTCACATTACCACTCTAAAACCTCGGGAATTTTAAACTGTCAAGTTTTAGGTTCTTTCAAATGTGTTTACTTTGGGGTTCAAGATAGATCTTAGGTCTCGGGGGTTAAGAACACCAAGTTCATAACCGCTATATTAGAGTGCAGTTGGTGTCTTCTTAGCTCTTCTGAACAGGAACATACTTTTACATATTTTCTAAATTTACCATTGATTACGATCTCCTGTTGTATGCAGAGTTTTTCTCACCAAGAAACGCATGCAACATTCCTTTTGGTCTTACCAGGTTGCAGTACAATGCAGCTGGTGTCTTCATAGCTCGACTCAGTAGAAAACATATTTTCACATAACAACCTTTCTAAATGCACCATTGTTTACGACAGTGGTACCCAAACATTTTTGGTCGCTACCCAAAATTCAAATTCTCATTCATTTCATGACCTAAAATACCTGTTTCCATTCTCCTTGCTCCCAAAATTCAAGTTACCATTCAACTCACGACTTAAATGCAAATTACCATTCATCTCACAACACAAAATTCAAATCCCCATTCACCTCACGACCCAAAATTCAAATTACCATGCACCTCGTGACCCAAAAATCAAATCCCCATTCACCTCGTGACCCAAAAATCAAATCCCCATTCACCTCGTGACCCAAAAATTAAATCCCCATTCACCTCGTGACCCAAAAATCAAATCCTCATTCACCTCGTAACCTTAAATTCAAATCCCCATTCACCTCGTGTCCCAAAAATCAAATCCCCATTCACCTCGTGACCCTAAATTCAAATCACCATTCCCCTCGTGACCCAAAAATCAAATCCCCATTCACCTCGTGACCCAAAAATCAAATCCCCATTCACCTCGTGACCCAAAAATCAAATCCCCATTCACCTCGTGACCCAAAAATCAAATCCTCATTCACCTCGTAACCTTAAATTCAAATCCCCATTCACCTCGTGTCCCAAAAATCAAATCCCCATTCACCTCGTGACCCTAAATTCAAATCACCATTCCCCTCGTGACCCAAAAATCAAATCCCCATTCACCTCGTGACCCAAAAATCAAATCCCCATTCACCTCGTGACCCAAAAATCAAATCCCCATTCACCTCGTGACCCAAAAATCAAATCCTCATTCACCTCGTAACCTTAAATTCAAATCCCCATTCACCTCGTGACCCAAAAATCAAATCCCCATTCACCTCGTGACCCTAAATTCAAATCACCATTCCCCTCGTGACCCAAAAATCAAATCACCATTCACCTCCTGACTTAAAATTCAAATTACTATTCCTCCTAAACCCAAAAATTCCAATTCCCTACATCCTCATGACCGAAATGGTAGCTTTAACTAAGGCAATTAACGTAGAGATTAACTGCCCGAGTCAATATTTTGGGCCATAATCTTTTCACGACTCGCCAGAAAATCCTCATGACCTAAATTTGGGTTGTGACCCCGAGTTCGGATACCACTGATTTAGAATAACCATAGATTATTCACGAGAGTGCAACTGCTGTACGCATAGATATACTCACCAGTAAACACGTGTAACATAATTTCTAAACCTTAGCAGTGTTTTGGATTCCCATGCACCTGTTATGGCTTCTCCTTAGTCACAACAGAAGAAACATTGAACACTCTCTCTCTCTTAACTTACCGGTGTTCAGGATTCCCATTGCGATGCCTCCTGCAGCCATAAGCACAATGAGTGTGATGAGGCTTCTGCACCAAGGAACAGTCAAAGAGCATGCAGACATTGTCAGAATACTGCATATCAGTAGAGGCTGCTTTTTGGAGAGTAGATCAAATAATACCCCACCTGGAAGTAAAAAGAATTACAAAAATAATCTAAGAATACCATTCTAGTTCTATCTGTTATTAAATTGTTGTTTTATGCGCGCCTTATGTCGAATTGGGTTGGGTTGTTTTACTTCTGAGCGGTACTTTTTTCCGCACAATGGGCTAAATGGCCATGTCACATGGACCCCGAAGGTTCAGAGAAGGTTGGGGGAGAGGGCCCACTGGAAGCTGTTGGGAGGCAGATGGTAGCCTCCCGTCAAGGTCATCCAGTGTGTTCTTTAACGTGCACAGAGTATGTCTCTCCCACACACGGGACCACGGCTTAGAGTCCCATCCGACGGACGGTGGTCTTTCCAAGCCCATCGGTGTCCCCTACTGACCATGGGCAGGGCGGGGAATTTTGCGGAGATAAAGCTCAATGCTGACCCAGCTGGGACTCGAACCTGGGAACTACAGATTACGAGCCTGGCGCGCTACCGACTGAGCCACCCCCGCCCCATCTTATTCTTTATTATTTGCTTCCGAATTGGGTGTTGCAATGAGTCATTCAGGAGTGGCTCGGAAATTGACTGACAAGACCTGTATTGCATTTCAATAAAAACGTAGTGTCTCAGTCGGTCATGTGATAGGACCGTAATTTGCAGTTTCCAGGTTTGAATCCCCAGTCTACCAGCATTGAGATTTATCTCCGCTAACCTGACCCTCCGTGAAAACAAGGGACACTGATGTGCACGGACATCGAAATGTGCCATCCGTGAGATGGAGCATTTAGCCGTGGTTCTATGTACAGAATAGCCATAGTTTGTGCCTGTTAAAGAAAATGCTGGATGGCTTTGAGTGGAGGGTACCATCTGTCTCCTAACATTTTTACACTGGAACCTCTTCCTCAACTTTCTCTGAGTCCTTCGATTTCGGTTGGGTTGTTTTACCTATGAGCGGCACTTTTTTGCACACCATGGGCTAAATGGTAGGTCACATAGACCCCTAATGCTCAGAGAAGGTTGGGGAGGGAACCCACTGGAACAGCTGTTGGGAGACAGATGGTAGCCTCCCGCCAAAGCCCTCCAGCGTGTTCTTTAACGTGCACAGGGTATGGCTCTCCCGTACACGGAGCCACGGCTTAACGTCCCATCCGACGGACAGCGGCCTTTCCATGCCCATCGGAGTCCCCTACTGACCGTGGGCAGGGCGGGGAGTTTTGCAGAGATAAATCTCAACGCTGACCCAGTTGGGACTCGAACCCTGTAACTACAGATTACGAGCCTGGCACGCTACCGACTGAGCCACCCCCGCCCATTAGACCCTGGACTCATTGTATAAATAACACCTGATAGTGGGCTCTGTTAATCAGTGTTATTTTTGTTCTTCAGATGGGAAAGGTAACGGACTTAAGTTTGACAAAGGCTAAATTCTAATGGCCAGACGACTGGGTCAGAGCATTTCGAGATGACAAGGCTTATAGGGTGCTCATGAGGAATACATAAGGAAGACATCAAGCTCATGAAAAAGACTTCCAGGTATTGCCCTGGCCTCCAAATTCCCCAGACATCAATCCAATCGAGCATCTGTGGTTTGTATTGGAACAGCACATCCGATCTGCGGTGGCTCAACCACGTAACACTTACAAGAGTTAAAGGATCTGCTGGTAATGTATTGGTACTAGATACCACAAGACACCTTTAGAAATCTTGTAGCATTCTTACCTCGACGGGTCAGAGCGGTTTGGCAGCATGTGGAGGACCACATCATATTAGGCAGGTGGTCATAATGTTTTGTCTCTTCGGTGTATCTAGTACCTAATATATAATATATATTTAAACTCTAAGTATAACAGAGTTAATAAAATTATGATTTTTTTTTCCTTCCCAAAATGAAAACTAATCTCGATTCCATCTTAGAGAACGTCCATTCTTAGACTCACCAAGAAGAGATCCAATTAGAAATCCACCAGATCGAGACGAATAAATGAAGGCAATATGCTTGGTGTCTGCACCAACGTTATTCTGCAGGTCCAGAAGTGTTGGCCCAATAACAGAAGCACACAAACCCTAAAAGAGAATAACACATTTAGATTAGGAATAGATAGATCTCTTTACGGGAAGAAATATAACGAAAGTAGAAACTCAGTGACGTACGGTGGAAGAAGGCAAGTAACTAGAACTGAGGCACAGAAGCCCACCAGTGCAGCTAAATCAGGATCCATAATCAAGCTCAGAGCCATATATCTGTCCATTCCAGTGGGTTTATATGGTCAGCACCAGGACCCTGTGTGGTTGACCACTCCTCAGCAGGGTAGAAAAAAAAAGAAAAGTAGCCATAGTTGTCCAGATCAGTAGGCCACACTAATCTGGCAGCCCTTCCCTTCCGTTCACTTCCACAAGAGAGTATCTCTTTTGAAAGGTACTAACGGTCTGCACCACGAGAAGGCGGGGTCGGACATTAGGTGCTAATCCTGGCCGGTTCTATGCATCATCACATGGGATTGGTGCATAGCTCTCCTTCCAGTGACTACCTAGCTACCATTTACAGACCGCAGGATGTCTACATAGAAATAAATCCAATTTGAAGCCTTATATCTTTTTAGATGCTATGAATGTGTTCTGTGGATGCTTGAATTGAAGTCACTTTGGTTCATGATCTGAATGATGCACACAGATAATACACCTATCCCTCGATTTACACGGTACTCAGTTCACACAATTTCGGCTTTGCACGGTCAAAAAATGCAACCAGTTTCGATTTACACGGTACTGACTGAGATTTCCTTTGTATGTACGTCTCAGTCAGTACCGTGTAAATCGAAACTGGTTGCATTTTTTGACCGTGCAAAGCCAAAATTGTGTGAACTGAGTACCGTGTAAATCGAGGGATAGGTGTATTTCACTTCATTAAGAAATTGGAAATATACAAAATCAATCTATTTTTTATTTAATAATAATAGAATATATTTCATAATATATAATAATGGAATATATTTCATAATATATAATAATGGAATATATTTCATAATATATAATAATGGAATATATTCCATAATATATAATAATGGAACATATTATATAATATAATCATATAATAACAGAATAATATAATAATAGATTTACAGGGGATTCTGCCCCCCGGAAATCCGGTCATCTTATATGAAATCTCAAAAGTTATCTGCCTGCTTTGAAATCCAAAAAGTTGACTTTGCATAATTTTATTTTAGCCCCCATAGAATATGTTCGATACTAAGAATATATTTAAAAAAGAACTATAAATTTTTATTTGATATAGAATATCATTTTACCTGCGCAGTAGAGGCAGCCTTCGTGTCACGTGACACGAAGGTTGCCAGATCACTAATTTCTAAAACAATCGTTATCAGATTTTTTTCCCCTGAATTCTGTAATCAACCATAGTGTTCGGATTTTTTTAATATATATATAATGCGTATGAATATATAATGCAATGAATATGGAGCGTATGCAGTTACCGTTCACAGCAAACTGGAGTGGTTGCGGTTAATGTTCACAGCACATTGAATCGTGTGAGCTCACAAAAACCTGGATCGTGTGGGCCCACTCAGAAACATTGAGCGTGTGCAGTTACCGTTCACAGCAAACTGGAGCGGTTGCGGTTAATGTTCACAGCACATTGAATCGTGTGAGCTCACAAAGACCTGGATCGTGTGGGCCCACTCACAGAAATATTGAGCGTGTGCAGTTACCGTTCACAGCAAACTGGAAAGTGTGCAGTTAATGTTCACAGCACATTGAATCGTGTGAGCTCACAAAAACCTGGATCGTGTGGGCCCACTCACAGAAATATTGAGCGTGTGCAGTTACCGTTCACAGCAAACTGGAGCGTGTGCAGTAACTGCACACGCTCCAGTTTGCTGTGAACGGTAACTGGAGTGTGTACAGTTGCTGTACACACTTCAGATATTTTTTCTGAATTCTGTAATCAACCATAGTGTTCGGATATTTTTTTGAGCGATCGCACCTATACGTTGCAATCGACTTTATCAATCGAGTTTCTAGACAACAGATCATCACGAAATTGCTATGTATTAAAGAATTCAACTGTGGATTATGTAAATATTTACCAGTGCGAAGAACGAAAGGTAAAGAATTGCAGTCCTGGCGATCTTGATTGCTTTCTCCGTTAATTTTGGCATTTTTTTGTTTCGCTTTTTATCCGTGAGAAAAATCTGCAAAAAAAAAAAGAGATAAAAGTTTTTAATTCAAAATATTTATTGAAACGCCGCATTAGAACATCAATATTTTTAAATTTCAAATTTAGTAAAACTTGAAACATTTTGTCTGAAAGAAAAAAAACTTTTGAACCTAAAAACTTTTTTTGGTTAAAAAAAATTACCACCCAAAACATTTTTAGCTTCAGAGTTCTTTTTACGTCATAAAAGCTTTCATACTCATAAAAAAAGTACCAAAAACTTCAGCTGCGAAAATCTTCATAACGTTTTCTACATCTAGTACAGTGATATCCCCAGATAGCAAATTTCTAGCACTCGTAAATCATGTTTCGACCTCTACGTGACCTCCACTTGACTTTGAAGGACACGTTGAACGTCAAGTTTCGGATTTTTTCCGAGATCTACGACTCGGATGACCCATAGATGAGAATTTTCAGTTGTTTTTGGGTTGTTTTACCTCTGAGCGGCACTTTTTTGGCCTGTGAAGGTTGTTTTACCTGTGAGGGTTGTTTTACCGTGGGTTGTTTTACCTCTGAGCGGCTAAATGGCCAGGTCACATGGGGCCCGAAGGCTCAGAGAAGCTTGGGGGAGGGGACCCACTGGAACAGCTGTTGGGAGACAGATGGTAGCCTCCCGTCAAGGCCATCCAGCGTGTTCTTTAACGTGCACAGGGTATGGCTCTCCTGCACACGGAGCCACGGCTTAACGTCCCATCTGACGGACGGCGGCCTTTCCAAGCCCATCGGTGTCCCCTACTGACTGTGGGCAGGGCGGGGAATTTTGCGAACATAAATCTCAACGCTGACCCAGCTGGGACTCGAACCTGGGAAATACAGATTACGAGCCTGGCGCGCTACCGACTGAGCCACCACGCCCCGCGAATTTTCAATGCTCTTCCATTTCTGTACCATAGTTAGAATCAGCGTGATCCCTCGTCAGCAGTTAGGCATCAGCCGTCAATCACTCAAAATAATCTATACTGGTTTCCATAAATTATTTGGGTTGTTTTACCTCTGAGCTGCACTTTTTTGCACACCATGGCTAAAGTGGCCAGGTCACATGAACCCCAAAGGCTCAGAGTAGGTTGGGGGAAGGGACCCACTGGAAGAGCTGTTGGGAGGAGCGTGTGCAGTTACCGTTCACAGCAAACTGAAGCGGTTGCGGTCAATGTTCACAGCACATTGGATCGTGTGAGCTTACAAAAACCTGGATCGTGTGGGCTCACTCACAGAAATATTGAACGTGTGCAGTTACCGTTCACAGCAAACTGGAACGATTGCGGTTAATGTTCACAGCACATTGAATCGTGTGAGCTCACAAAAACCTGGATCGTGTGGGCTCACTCACAGAAATATTGAGCGTGTGCAGTTACCGTTCACAGCAAACTGGAGCGGTTGCGGTTAATGTTCACAGCACATTGAATCGTGTGAGCTCACAAAAACCTGGATCGTGTGGGCTCACTCACAGAAATATTGAGCGTGTGCAGTTACCGTTCACAGCAAACTGAAGCGGTTGCGGTCAATGTTCACAGCACATTGGATCGTGTGAGCTTACAAAAACCTGGATCGTGTTGGCTCACTCACAGAAATATTGAGCGGGTGCAGTTATCGTTCACAGCAAACTGGAGCGGTTGCGGTTAATGTTCACAGCACATTGAATCGTGTGAGCTCACAAAAACCTGGATCGTGTGGGCTCACTCACAGAAATATTGAGCGGGTGCAGTTATCGTTCACAGCAAACTGGAGCGGTTGCGGTTAATGTTCACAGCACATTGGATCGTGTGAGCTCACAAAAACCTGGATCGTGTGGGCTCACTCACGGAAATATTGAGCGTGTGCAGTTACCGTTCACAGCAAACTGGAGCGTGTGCAGTAACTTCACACGCTCCAGTTTGCTGTGAACGGTAACTGGAGCGTGTATAGTTGCTGTACACGCTCCAGATATTTTTTCTGAATTCTGTAATCAACCATAGTGTTCAGATGGTAGCCTCCCGTCAAGGCCATCCAGCGTGTTCTTTAACGTGAACAGGGTATGGCTCTCCCGCACACGGAACCACTGCTTAACGTCCCATCCGACGGAAGGCGGTCTTTCCAAGCTCATTGGTGTCCCTTACTGACCGTGGGCAGAGCGGGGAGTTTTGGCGGAGATAAATTAAGGAAAATCCCTGTGTTAAGTCAATGGGAAGCTAACGTCAAAGCTCTGTAGCTTCTAAAATAAGTTTTTCGTTTTGAAGAATGTGATTGCAGATAAAGATCTCAATCAAATAAATCAATATCTCGTTTTTTAACAATATTCGTTCAGTATTTAATGAGTTATGGTAATCTGAATATTTAGCGATAACAATGCCAGCCACAAAAATTGACTTCAGAAGTTAATTAAAACTTAGCAATTAGTATTGGATCAAAGTGTTTAATAAAATAAGTTTGTATTTTAGAACTTTGTGTAAAGAATTCTTTCACTATTCTTCAGTTTTGTTGTTTCTTAAGACTGGCATTGCTGTTGTTAAATATTCAAACTTCCATAACTCATTAAATACTGAACGAATATTGTTGAAAATCGAGATATTGATTTATTTGATTGACATCTTTATCTGCAATCACATTTTTCAAAACAAAAAATCTTATTTTAGAAGTTATAGAGCTTTGACGTTAGCTTTCCATTGACTTAACATAGGGATTTTCTTAATTTATGGAAACCAGTGTATATATACTAGCTTAATATAAACTAATGGCTGACAGCGGATCACGCCAACATCTGCTACAACAGAAGGCCTGTGGACCGGGTTATGACGTCAGCATAAGCAGTCCTGCAACGTAGATAATTCTTATGTATTCCTATCTATTATTATCATCAGTGGTGTACTTTTACACTAATGCTTATTTATAAATATATCTTATTTGGAAGAAAAAATATTCATATTCATTAGCATTACGATAATTGCTAATCAATCCAAATAGTTGGGTTGTTTTACCTCTGAGCGGCACTTTTTTGCACACCATGGGCTAAATTGGCCAGGCCACAAGGACCCCGAAGGCTCAGAGAAGGTTGGGGGAGGGGACCCACTGGATTGGGTTGGGTTGTTTTACCTCTGAGCGGCACTTTTTTGCACACCATGGGCTAAATGGCCAGGTCACATGGACCCCGAAGGCTCAGAGAAGGTTGGGGGAGGGGACCCACTGGAACAGCTGTTGGGACAGATGGTAGCCTCCCGTCAAGGCCATCCGGCGTGTTCTGTAATGTGCACATGGTATGGCTTTCGCGCACACGGGGCCACGGCTTAACGTCTCATCCGACGGACGGCTGCCTTTCCAAGCCCATCGGTATCCTCTACTGACCATGTACATGGCGGGGAATTTTGTGGAGATAAATCTCAACGCTGATCCAGGTTGGACTCGAACCTGGGAACTGCAGATTACGAGCCTGGCGCGCTACCGACTGAGCCACCCCCATTACATTCACTGGCATTAAAAATGGTTTGTCAGTGTGTATTAAACATTTATTCTCAGGTTACAAAACTTTATTATTTTTAAGTGTATGTCTCAAGTAACCAGAAACTACACTTTTCGCCATCCCGCAATCTTAATAGGTGCCAAATAACTGGGACTTCAGGGTGGTGATTAGCTTAGTCGGAAGCGTGCCAGGCTCGTACTCAGCAGGTTCGAGTCCCACCTGTAACACCAATGAGATTCGTTTCCGCTAACCCCCCCCCCCCATTCCCTCGTTCAGTAGGGAACACCTATGGGCTTGGAAAGACCGCCGTCCGTCGGATGGGACGTTAAGCCGTCACCCCGGTTCAGGAGAGCATACCTTATGCACGCTAAAGAACACACTGTATCAGACCATCCAGTGGGTTCTGTGACGTGCACATGGTATGGCTCTCCTGCACACGGCGCCATGGCTTAACGTCCCATCCGACGGACGGCGGCCTTTCCAAGCTCATAGGTGTCCCCTACTGACCGTGGGCAGGGCGGAGAGTTTTGCGGAGTTAAATCTCAACGCTGACCCAGCTGGGACTCGAACCTGGCCCAATAACAGAGAGAAAGATCCGAATAAAAGAGTGAAACAAATTTGAAGGTAATGAAAGTTTAATAAAATTATTAAACATTTTTAAACTAATATGAGAGTTAAAAAATACATAATTTGTAACTCATTTGTTTAAAGACAATTTTTTCCTCTCGCTTAAAATTGTTCTTTTAGCTATAAACACCCGTGCTTTAATAATGATGAATTGAATAATAAGACGAATAAAATATTACTTCCATTTTGCGTGAGATTTCCATTTTAACGTATATATTTCAGCAACAGAATTTTAACTCCATGCTTCTTCTATCAACCGATTTGTAATACTAACAATCATATTACTACAGTTGGGTTGTTTTACCTCTGAGCGGGGGGGGGGGGCTCAGTCGGTAGCGCGTCAGGCTCGTAATCTGTAGTTCCCAGGTTCGAGTCCCAGCTGGGTCAGCGTTGAGATTTATCTCCGCAAAATTCCCCGCCCTGCCCACGGTCAGTAGGGGACACCGATGGGCTTGGAAAGGCCGCCGTCCGTCAGATGGGACATTAAGCCGTGTCCCCGTGTGCAGGAGAGCCATACCCTGTGCACGTTAAAGAACGCGCTGGATGGCCTTGACGGGAGGTTACCATATGTCTCCCAACAGCTGTTCCAGTGGGTCCCCTCCCCCAACCTTCTCTCAACCTTCGGGGTCCATGTGACCTGCCCATTTAGCCCATTGTGTGCAAAAAAGTGCCGCTCAGAGGTAACCCAACCCAACCAACCCTCTGAGCGGCACTTTTTTTGCACACCATGGGCTAAATGGCCAGGTTGGTTGGTTGGTTGGTTGTTTTACCTCTGAGCGGCACTTTTTTGCACACCATGGGCTAAATGGCCAGGTCACATGGACCCCGAAGGCTCAGAGAAGGTTGGGGGAAGGGACCCACTGGAACAGCTGTTGGGAGACAGATGGTAGCCTCCCGTCAAGGCCATCCAGCGTGTTCTTTAACGTGCACAGGGTATGACTCTCTCGCACACGGGGCCACGGCTTAACGTCCCATCCGACGGACGGCGGCCTTTCCAAGCCCATCGGTGTCCCCTACTGACCGTGGGCAGGGCGGGGAATTTTGCGGAGATAAATCTCAACGCTGACCCAGCTGGGACTCGAACCTGAGAACTACAGATTACGAGCCTGGCGCGCTACCGACTGAGCCACCCCCGCCCCAAATGGCCAGGTCACATGGACCCCGAAGGCTCAGAGAAGGTTTGGGGAGGGGAGTCCCACTGGAACAGCTGTTGGGAGACAGATGGTAGCCTCCCGTCAAGGCCATCCAACGCGTTCTTTAACGTGCAAAGGGTATGGCTCTCCCGCACACGGGGCCACGGCGTAACGTCCCATCCGACGGACGGCGGCCTTTCCAAGCCCATCGGTGTCCACTACTGACCGTGGGATATTACTTCAGATCTCTTCAATTATATAAGAGAAAAATAAGTCTTAGAAGAAAAGTCTTAGAGAAAAATAAGGTCTTTCAAATGCCCTAGAGAAATTTCATAATTATATCTTTTTATGGCCACTTTGTAGAAATCTCCGAACGAAACAGTAACGAAATTCTAAATACCTCAAATACCTAAGGCTCAGTTGCGTCAATAACAATTTCTGATCTGTGATCATCTTGAAGAATTTTTATTGTAAAAAACTGATTGTGCTGAGGACGGCGAGAATTCGAGAAACTGTTTATAGCTGCTTTGAATCTTTGTCCGCTAACCGTGACCGTCGGCAGAATCGATTCACGTTCATCACGTGTTCTAACCACGTCATATCTGGGTCATCTAAAGTAAAGATATCTTGGACGTAGTCCAGTATTCATATTTACGGCTTCCTGATGACCTTTATCATGACTTAATTGTCTAGAAAATATCTCATTTAGGTAGTTTTGCACTAAATAAAACACTGAGTGTTAAAAAAAAGGGGCAGTTGGGAAATGTTAAAATCTAGAATGGATTTTTTTTTACGAACAATTTTTCGATAAATCCAAATAGGGTTTTTATTTCTTTTTCTTTGATAATGGGACACATAGAAATAATCCAAATTACACGTGATGCATGGTAAAACAAACTATTTTGAGTATATAAGTTGGGTTGTTATACTTCTTTACGGCACTTTTTTTGCACAGCATGGGCTAAATGGCCAGGTCACAAGGACCCCGAGGGCTCAGAGAAAGTTGGGTGAGGGGACCCACTGGAACAGCTGTTGGGAAACAGATGGTAGCCTCCTGTCAAGGCCATCCAGCGTGTTCTTTAACGTGTACAAGGTAAAGCTCTCACGCACACGGACTACGGCTTAACGTTCCATCCGACGGACGGCGTCCTTTCCAAGCCCATCGGTGTCCCGTACTGACCTTGGGCAGAGCGGGTAATTTTGCGGAGATAAATCTCAACACTGATTCAGCTGGGACTCGAACCTGGGAACTGTAGATTACGAGCCTGGCGCGCTACCGACTGAGCCAACCCCGCCCCGTTTTGAGCATATAGAAAAAATTGTCTTGAGCAGTGTGTTGTTGTTTGGGTTGTTTTACCTCTGAGCGGCATTTTTTTGCACACCATGGGCTAAATGGCCAGGTCACATGGACCCCGAAGGCTCAGAGAAGGTTAGGGGAGGGAACCCACTGGAACAGCTGTTGGGAGACAGATGGTAGCCTCCCGTCAAGGCCATCCAGCGTGTTCTTTAACGTGCACAGGGTATGGCTCTCCCGCACACGGGGCCACGCACTTAACGTCCCATCCAACGGACGGCGGCCTTTCCAAGCCCATCGGTGTCCCCTACTGACCGTGGGCAGGGCGGGGAATTTTGCGGAGAGCAGTGTGTAACCTAGGACCTTTTGGTAAAATGTTATCACGGGGTCGTGTGATCGGATCCCACCGATTCAAGAAATTATTTCCTATATACTTAATATTGTTCAGTTAGCAGTGGCTCAGTTAGCAGTGGTTCAGATTCCTAATATGTATTCCGAAATTCGTGTCTACCTGTGCCAGGGATTAAGATTTGTCTCTGCTGAAATTCCCTTCCTTGAGACCGAAAGGGGAGACCGATGGGCTTGTGGAAAGACCGCCATTCGTTAGATGGTGTGTAAAGGCGTGGCTCCATGTTCAAGAGAGCCACACCCTGTGCACGTTAAGGAATAAATTGGATGGTCTTGCTTGGAGGTTGTCTCCTGAAGCTATCTGGGGGCGGCGGTGGCTCAGTCGGTAGCGCGCCGGGCTCGTAATCTGCAGTTTCCAGGTTCGAGTCCCAGCTGGGTTCAGCGTTGAGATTTATCTCCGCAAAATTCCCCGCCCTGCCCACGGTCAGTTGGGGACACCGATGGGCTTGGAAAGGCCGCCGTCCGTCGGATGGGACGTTAAGCCGTGGCCCCGTGTGCGGGAGAGCCATACCCTGTGCATCTTAAAGAACACACTGTATGGCCTTGACGGGAGGCTACCATCTGTCTCCCAACAGCTGTTCCAGTGGGTCCACTTCCCCAACCTTCTCTGAGCCTTCGGGGTCCATGTGACCTGGCCAATTTAGCCTATGGTGTGCAAAAAAGTGGCGCTCAAAGGTAAAATAACCCAACGTTAAAGAACACGCCGGATGGCCTTGACGGGAAGCTACCATCTGTCTCCCAACAGCTGTTCCAGTGGGTCCCCTCCCTCAACCTTCTCTGAGCTTTCGAGGTCTTTGTGACCTGATCATTTTAACCCATGCTGTGCAAAAAAGTGCCGCTCAGAGGTAAAACAACCCAACGTTAAAGAACACACTGGATGGCCTTGACGGGAGGCGACCATCTGTCTCCCAACAGCTGTTCCAGTGGATCCCTTCCCCCAACCTTCTCTGAGCCTTCGGGGTCCTTGTGACCTGGCCATTTAGCCCATGGCGTGCAAAAAATGCCGCTAAGAGGTAAAACAACCCAACCCTGAAGCTATCCAGTAGATCCCTTTCTACAGCCTTCGGAGTCTTGTGATCTTAGTCCATTGTGTGCACAAAACAGTGCCATTCAGAGATAAAAGACCGCAACCCCTGGGAGGGGGAGGAGGGGGGAGTGGCTCAGTAGATAGTGGGCTAGGCTCGTAATCTGCAGTTCCCCGGTTCGAGTCCTATCTGGGCCAGCGTTGTGATTTATCACCAGATAGTAAGAGACACTGATGGGGGTGAAAAGACATGACAGTTGCAGTGGGAATCTGGGAACAACTCTGAACTGAAGAACTGGATTTCGGCAATATTCTAAAACTGTGTCTAAAGGTATTTATAACCACGTATTTAGCCAATGCAGGTATTTACCTTTAAGCTACCCTTCAGTTTTAATAGCGCATTATCGCTAAACTTGTTCAAATATTTAGCGAAAAGCTGTGAAATTATTTCGCTTAAACTATAATAATATGTTGGCTCTATCCATGTTTAACTGAGTCCCTTTACTAGAGGAGAAATGAGATACATTAGCTGACGTCACACCTTTTTGAAGATCAGTCTGTTGCTTTCCCTACATATTATTAACTTCTAAAATAATATTTAAGTAAAAATTGAGCAATAAATGTCTTTTAACGTTAATTTATACTAGGGTTCTCAATGTGGGGTACGCGGTAGAATTTTTTGGGGGTACGCCGTGAGAGCTCAATAGTCGCTAGATCTAGTAACAAAGTCGCTAAGCTGGCAACACTGCTGTGTTGGGTTGTTTTAGCTCTGAGCGGCACTTTTTTCCACACCATGGACTAAATGGCCAGGTCACATGGACCCCGAAGGCTCAGAGAAGGTTGTGGGAGGGGACCCACTGGAACAGCTGTTGGGGGACAGATGGTAGCCTCCCGTCAAGGCCATCCAGCGTGTTCTTTAACGTGCACAGGGTATGGCTCTCTCGCACACGGGACACGGCTTAACGTCTCATCAGACGGACGGCCTTTCCAAGCCCATCGGTGTCCCCTACTGACCATGGGCAAGACGGGGAATTTTGCGGAGATAAATCTCAACGCTGACCCAGCTGGGACGCGAACCTGGGAACTACAGATTACGAGCCTGGCGCGCTACCGACTGAGCTGCCCCGCCCCAACACTGCTGTGCAAAAATGTCATTTTTTGTGTTTATCGATATATGTAATTTATGAATACAAAATTTAATGTGTAAATATATATATGTTTAATTCCCATTGTTATATACTGTAATATATATATATACTATAACTATAGTTTTATCTATCTATACAAGGGGTATGCCAGTTAAATACACATTTCCAGGGGGTACGTGAAGCATAAAATTTGAGAACCTCTGATATGTATGTTTTATTTTATTCCCATTGTTATACTATAACTATAGTTTTATCTATCTATACAAGGGGTACGCCAGTTACATACACATTTCCAGGGGGTACGTGAAGCATAAAAGGTTGAGAACCACTGATATATATGTTTTATTTTATT
Source organism: Ryuthela nishihirai (assembly GCA_038380435.1). Taxonomy (NCBI): domain Eukaryota; kingdom Metazoa; phylum Arthropoda; class Arachnida; order Araneae; family Heptathelidae; genus Ryuthela; species Ryuthela nishihirai. Next base: position 32,553,232 of record JAWZYU010000029.1, on the reverse strand, counting down.
CCCATTGTTATACTATAAATATAGTTTTATCTATCTATACAAGGGGTACGCCAGTTACATACATTTCCAGGGGGTACGTGAAGCATAAAAGGTTGAGAATCACTGCTTTATATAGTTATTGATTGTTTAGTCTATGTGAAAGAAAATTATTAATTGGTTATAAGTTGAAATGTATTTTACTAGATTATCAGAAAATTAGTTTGCATTGAATGGCAACTTGGTCAGAGTAAACAGGAGGGCGGGGGTGGCTCAGTCGGTAGCGCGCCAGGCTCGTAATCTGTAGTTCCCAGGTTCGAGTCCCAGCTGGGTCAGCGTTGAGATTTATCTCCGCAAAAAATCCCCGCCGTGCCCACGGTCAGTAGGGGACACCGATGGGCTTGGAAAGGCCGCCGTCCGTCGAATTGGACGTTAAGCCGTGGCCCCGTGTACGGGAGAGAGCCATAAGCTGTGCACATTAAAGAACACGCTGGATGGCCTTGACGGGAGGCTACCATCTGTCTCCCAACAGCTGTTCCAGTGGGTCCCCTCCCCAAACCTTCTCTGAGCCTTCGGGGTCCATGTGACCTGGCCATTTAGCCCATGGTGTGCAAAAAAGTGCCGCTCAGAGGTAAAACAACCCAAACAACAACCCAAGTAAACAGGTCGTACGTTAATTGCTCTAATCGAATGAAGTGCTTTAAATGTTTATATCACAGAGGGACAAGCTTCAAGTATTACAGCTTTCCAAATGTGTTTATGATTATTATGCAAACATACAATCGTGTATTATAATCGATAAGTGCATACAATATTGTATACACTTTATCGATGCAGTTTTATGCATTCGTGAACCAATGCGCATGTATCATATTGGCTGGTTTACAGAAGCAGCTTGGCCTTTTACATCATCCATAGACGCAAATTTTGATGAGTCATTTCTCTGTATGGGGCAAGAAAAGTGAGCCAATAACGAGGTCCACGGAAGAAATTGGAAAGTGGGGGGGGGGGCTCAGTCGGTAGCGCGCCATATTCGTAATCTGCAGTTATCAGGTTCGAGTCTCAGCTGGGTAAGAGTTGATATTTATGTCCGCAAAACTCCCAGAATAATAACTTCTTAGGGGTGTTGTTAAGAATTCTACTTCACGATATGGATGTCCCAACCAAGAAGTATGATTTCAGTTGTTTTACCTCCTACTTTTTTGCACACCGTGGGCTAAATGGCCAGATCAGAAGGACCCCGAGGGCTCAGAAAAGGCTGGGGAACCACTGAAGCTATTTGGAGACAGATGGTAGCCTCCCGTCAAGGCCATCCAGTGTGTTCTTTAACATGCACAGGATGCGGTTCTCCCGCACACGGAGCCACGGTTTAACGTCCCATCCGACTGACGGCGGCCTTACCATTACAGCAGATTATTAGTGATTGACTTTGCACATTTTCCATGGCTATTGCACAAAAATCTCTTATAACCTATAGGTAGTTAATTTCCTACATAAGGAACAATTTTAAGTTAGTGGGAGTTGACTTTAGCCAGGTGGAATATGAATCTCTGACTCTTGAACCCTTTATTTACCAATGGTATTCAGAAGTACATCCAGTTAGATTTAATTTATTGCTTCAGTTTGCATTTATATTCTGATGGTACAGCCATATTTATAATAATATGACCTTGCAACTTTTGATGGTAGGAGCTCCTAGATTCTGTTCTCCTGAAGCAATGGAAGGGTGGGGTCAGTAGTATGAGAGGCAGTCTCAGTCAGTAGTGCGCCAGGCTCGTAATCTGCAGTTCCCAGGTTCGAGTCTCAGTTGGGTCAGCATTGAGATTTATCTCCGCAAAATTCCCCGCTCTGCCCACGGTCAGTAGGGGACACAGATGGGCTTGGAAAGGCCGCCGTCCGTCTGGTGGAACGTAAAGCTGTGGTCCCCGTGTGCGGGAGAGCCATACCCTGTACACGTTACAGAACACGCTGGATGACCTTGACAGGAGGCTACCATCTTTCTTCCATTAGTAGTCCAGTAGATCCACGTCCCCAATCTTCTCTGAGCCTTGGGGGTCCTTGTGACTTGGCCAGTTTAATTCGTTGCGTGCAAAGAATGTCGCTCAGAGGTGCAACAACTCTCGATCATTAAACGTGCACAGGGTATGGCTCTTCAGCACACAGAGCCACGGCTCAAAGGCCTATCTAGCGGACGACAGCCTTTCCGAGTCCATCGGTGTCCCCTACTGACCGAGAACAGGAGAGAGTTTTAAGGAGATAAATTTCGACGCTGTCCCAAGCGGGACTCGAATCTGAGAACTGCAGATTGCAAGCCTGGAGCGCTACCGACTGAGCCACCTCGCTTTTTGGGTTGGGTTGTTTTACCTCTGAGCGGCACTTTTTTGCACACCATGGGCTAAATGGCCAGGTCACATGGACCCCGAAGGCTCAGAGAAGGTTGGGGGAGGAGACCCATTGGAACAGCTGTTGGGAGACAGATGGTAGCCTCCCGTCAAGGCCATCCAGCGTGTTCTTTAACGTGCACAGGGTATGGCTCTCCCACACACGGGGCCACGGCTTAACATCCCATCCGACGGACGGCGGCCTTTCCAAGTCCATCGGTGTCCCCTACTGACCGTGGGCAGGGCGGCTTAACGTCCCATCCGACGGACGGCGGCCTTTCCAAGCCCATCGGTGTCCCGTACTGACCGTGGGCAGGGAGTTTTACGGAGATAAATCTCAACGCTGACCCAGCTGGGACTCGAACCTGGGAACTACAGATTACGAACCTGGCGCGCTACCGACTGAGCCACTCCCGCCCCCCAGAACCACCTCACTTCATCTGCAGATCAGAAAGTGAAAACATTCGCTCGTTTTCCCTTCTCGTTTCTTCGTTTTTTTAAAACGAGCTAAAAATGGCAAACTTATTATTAAAAATATCTAGAAAAGTTTTTTCCATATTAATAAATAAAAATAAATGATATGCTTCGGAAACAAAAGGAAACGTAATAATACAAGATTATATTTAGTTACGGAAAAAAAATTCATTAATATTTGGTACACCTGTTTTAAATTAATTGTTCGATTTAGTTTTCCAAGGGAGTCTCTCTCTCTCTCTGCATCTCCCCACCTCCACCCCCCACCCCTCCAGTTCTATTCATTATTGACCCACTTTCTATTTTACAGTAGACACAGAATAATAGAAATTAAAAAAATTATATATGCTATAAATCATATATTTTATAAATATGTTAAAATATATATTTTTTAATCTGTTAAAGTACATTTTTAACAGACTACAAAATTCAATTGGGAAAATTTGGCGTCATTTATAAAAAGTAAATTGTAAAAAAAAAGTAAAGTAAAGCCAGATGATTCTGGGGTGGGGGAGGCTCAGTCGGTAGCGCGTCAGGCTCGTAATCTGTAGTTCCCAGGTTCCAGTCCCAGCTGGGTCAGCGTTGAGATTTATCTCCGCAAAATTCCCCGCCCTGCCCACGGTCAGTAGGGGACACCGATGGGCTTGGAAAGGCCGCCGTCCGTCGGATGGGACGTTAAGTCGTGGCCCCGTGTGCGGGAGAGCCATACCCTGTGCACGTTAAAGAACACGCTGGATGGCCTTGATAGGAGGCTACCATCTGTCTCCCAACAGCTGTTCCAGTGGGTCCCCTCCCCCAACCTTCTCTGAGCCTTCGGGGTCCTTGTGACCTGGCCATTTATCCCATTGTGTGCAAAAAAAGTGCCGCTCTGAAGTAAAACAACCAACCAGATGATTCTGTCATTTTTTTGTACATTTTATTATCAAATTATCTACCAAGTCCGAAGTCACCGTTGACCACTGCCTCAGTTAGAGCTAACAGTACAAAAAGCTATAACACTATGAATATAATTTTTAAATACGGTAAACTCCAAATTTGTACATGCCATGTGTGCCTAGATAGGCTTGAAGATACGAAAAACATTAAAATTCAATATGTATTTTCAACAAATATTAAAAAATATATAATTTTACATACATAACAGTATAAGCAAGTAGCTTTTGTTCCCGTCAATATCTTTTATTAACTGTATTTAATATTTTAAATCGATTCCCTTGCTCTAGCTTTACTTTCTCAATAGGCTTCCAGTAATACTAAAATGAAAAATGAGCAATTTTAAGATGAAATTAGCAATGAAAATGATGCAGATTTTGAACCTCAGTTGGGTTGGTTTGTTTCACCTCTGACTGGCAGTGTCTTTGCTCACAGTAGGCTAAATAGTTAGGTCACAAGGACCCAAGGGCTCAGAGATGATTGGAAGATGATCAGCTGGATTAATGTTAGCAGAAAGCTGATAGCAGTCCGTCAATATCATCCAGCATGTTCTCTAACATAACATCCAGCATGTTCTCTAACATAACAGTACACTTGTAAAGGGTATATCTCTGCTGAACATGGTTTAATGTACCATTCGTCAGACAGCGGCCTTTCCAAACCCACTGGTGTCTCTTTTCTGACCAAGGGCAGAGTGGAAGCTTCACGGAGAAAATGTCAATGCTGGCACAGGTGGGACTCGAACCTGGGAATTGTAGATTACGAGCCTGGCATGCTACCGACTGAGAGAACCCCAGTCCCCTTGAATCTGAGAATCGCCCAGAACATTTCACTCCCTCTCAATGTTCAGAAAACTTTTGCTTTAATATGTAAGACGATAAGGGTGATGCGTGGTTTAATGGTTAGAGCGGTCTGGCATGTATCTAGAGCAGTGGTTCTCAACCTTTTATGCTTCACGTACCCCCTGGAAATGTGTATGTAACTGGCACACCCCTTGTATAGATAAAATTATAGTTATAGTATTATAGTATAACAATGGGAATTAAATAAAACATATATATAAACATATATCTAGCGACTTTTGAGCTCTAACGGGGTGTACCCGAAAAATTTTTACCGCGTACCCCACGTTGAGAACCCCTAATCTAAAGAGTTGCGGGTTCGATTCCAGCCGCGTCAGCGATATTTTTTTTCAGATGTTTTAATAAGACGGTAAGGATTTCGACTATGTAGGTTTATTAACTTAAAAAAATTGTCGGAAGGAAGAAACAGAAACAGCAGACGAAAGTACAAGGTTTTTTAAAATAGTGATTCCAAATGTAAATTCACATTTCAGATTTTGTTTAATGATTTCCTATAATTCCATCATGTAAAAAAATAGATATAATTAGGAAATTTCTATTGTTCCGAATATGCTTGTTTTTAGTTACAAATGTACTACACTGGTTTCCATAAATTGAGGAAAATCCCTGTGTTAAGTCAATGGAAAGCTAACGTCAAATCTCTATAATTTCTAAAATATTCTTCTTTTGTTTCGAAAAATGTGATTGCAGATAAAGATCTCAATCAAATAAATCAGTATCTCGATTTTCAACAATATTCGTTCAGTATTTAATGAGTTATGGAGGTTTGAATATTTAGCGATAACAATGCCAGTCACAAAAATTGACTTCAGAAGTTAATTAAAACTTAGTAATAGTAGTCCACGCCCCCAATATTCTCTGAGGGTTCACGCCCCCAATATTCTCTGAGCCTTCGGGGTCCTTGTGACCTGGCCTTCGGAGCCAATGATTCTCAGTGGGTCCACGCCCCCAATATTCTCTGAGCCTTCGGGGTCCTTGTGACCTGGCCAGTTTAGTTCGTTGCGTGCAAAGAGTGTCGCTCAGAGGTACAACAACTCGATCCTTAAACGTGCACAGGGTATGGCTCTTCAGCACACAGTGCCACGGCTCAACGTCCTATCTAGCGGACGACAGCTTTTCCGAGTCCATCGGTGTCCCCTACTGCTCGTGGGTATTTTAGAACTTTGTGTAAAGAATTCTTTCACTATTCTTCAGTTTTGTATAAGTTTCTTAAGACTGGCACTGATGTTGTTAAATATTCAAACTTCCATAACTCATTAAATACTGAATTGTTGAAAATCGAGATATTGATTTATTTGATTGACATCTTTATCTACAATCACATTTTTCAAAACAAAGAAACTTATTTGAGAAGTTGTAGAGCTTTGACGTTAGCTTCCCATTGATTTAACAAAGAGATTTTTCTTAATTTATGGAAACCAATGTAGTTGGTTCCTATTAACATGGGATAATCGGGAGTTTGCTGTTGTTTCCATTTTTAGTTCTTAAAAAGGTGGCCGAGTGGTTGGCGAGCTTGGCTACGGATCCAAGGGACCAAGGTTCGAGCCCTAGATAAGTTATAGATGTTCTTTCATGCGCTGTCTTTCTGCTGAAATCTCGACTACCTCACAGATCTCTTCTATGGTTTATTACAATAACAGGCTCCTGTCAGCCTGAGACATGCAGCTTCTTGAGAGGTAATTAATTTTATTATTTTATTATTTTCATTTGTGTGTATCTCTGTCTTTCCGTCTGTTGATGTGGCGATGGTGGCTGAGTCAGTATCATGCGGGGCTCGTAATCTGCAGTTTGGGTTGTTATACCTGTGAGTGGCCCTTTTTTGCACACAAAGGGCTAAATTGCCATATCACAAAGACCCCGAAGGCTCAGAGAAGGTGGGGGGAAGGAGACCGACTGGACAGCTGTTAGGAAACATATAATAGCCTCCAGTCAAGATAGTCCAGCGTGTTCTTTAACGTGCACAGTGTATGGCTCTCCTGCCCACTGCACCATGGCTTAATGTCCCATCCGAGGAGCAGTGGCGTTTCTAAGACCATCGGTGTCCCCTATTAACTGAAGGCAGGGTGGAAAGTTTTTCAGAGATAAATCTCAACACTGGTCAGGCTGGGACTCGAACCTGGGAACTGCAGATTACGAGCCTAGCGTGCTACCAACTGAACCACCCCTGCCCCATGTAATCTGCAGTTCCCAGTTCGAGTCCCGCCTGGGACAGCGATGAGTTATCTCCTTAAAATACCCCACCCTGCCCTCGGTCAATATGGAAGGCTGATGTACTTAAAAAGGCCACTGTCCGTCAGATGGGGTGTTAAGCTGTGGTCCCCGGTAAGGGAGAGAGCCATACTCTGCGCACATTAAAGAGCGTGCTTGATGACTTATTGGGAGGCTACCGTCTGTCTCCTAACAGCTTTCCAGTGAATTCCCTTCCCCCAACATTTTCTGAGCCTTCGGAGTCTCTCGGGGTCGGAGTCTCTCGGAGTGCTCGGGGCAAGGGTGGCTCAGTTGGTAATGCACCACACTCAAAATCTGCAGTTCCCAGGTTCGAGTCCCAGCTGGGCAGGCACTGAGATTTATCTCTTCAAAACTCCCACCTTGTCCTCCACCAGCAGGAGACACTGATGGGCTTGGAAAGGCAGTCGTCCATCAGATGGGACGATAAGCCGTACTCTGTGCACATTAAAGAACACTCTGGATGACCTTGACGGGTTGTTTTACCTCTGAGAGGCACTTTTTTGCACACAATGGGCTAAATGGCCAGGTCACAAAGACCACAAAGTCTCAGAGAATGAATTGTTGAAATGTTATGACTAGCTCATTTCGCTCACCGTGTGAAAAAATTCCAGCTCATAGATATAAACAGCCCAATCCAACTGCCATATGACTTTCACTATTTATAACTTGCAGTTCAACGACTTACGAACTGTAACATTTCGAAATGCAATAATGCGACATGAAATAAAATATCTCAAAGTTTTTTCAGCCATCCTACTAACAATCTGAAACCAGAAATAAATACTTTTTGAATTTCGTATCCAGAGTTATTATAGATCACAAACATCTGAATTAGCCGTTAACCTGGTGACAGCACAGTTTCGAATATTTTTATCACAGTTATTTTTCTCCGTATTAAGTTTCAGTATTAAGGAAGCAAACGGAAAGGAGAGTTTGCCACTCTAGTTGCACAGATATCTAATTTCACAAAACCGTGACTGTTACACGGATTCAAAGTCTCGGTTAGCAAAATATTGTTTTCTATCCGTTATTTTAGCAACTTACCTCAGCTCTTTTGATGTCTTCTGTGAATTTCAACTTTGTCTTGTTGTAATATGATGTGCTGTAATATGAAAAATGTGAAAATAACGTTTAACAAAACAGTAAACTTGAGACTATTTTAAAGTAACACAGGGGAATACTTTTTGAAGATTTTAGAGGTTGGAAAACTTATATATTCTTCAGACGATACTATTTTCAAGAGAGGAGAGGGTTCAGTTTAATGAGTGAAGTTTTTCATAAATTAGAGGCAAAGAGACTAGAGGCAGAAATATCGCTGGTCATAACCTGAGACACTAATAGCATGCTTCCTTGGGAAAACCATAAATTTCACCACTGATTACATTATCCTTTGACGCAACCTAAAGAAAAATGGAAATGTAACGTAAGTAAGCTACGAAAGATTTATAAGCTAGAGACAAAACCATTTTCAAGCAGAATACGTTATATCTAGATAGCGCAGTATGTTTCAGAAAGCGGTTCTAAGCAGATTTAACCAGATGCCAAACTGAAGGTGTAATCACATGGATACTGACGAAATGTAGAAGTGACTAGGCAAAACAGTGTGAATAGGTTTAACCCCGCTAAAGTAGTACTCAACAAGCTGTTTAATAAATAAATATAAATATTCCCTCAAGCAGCGGGGGTGGCTCAGTCGGTAGCGCGCCAGGCTCGTAATCTGTAGTTCCCAGGTTCGAGTCCCAGCTGGGTCAGCTTTGAGATTTATCTCCGCAAAACTCCCTGCCCATGGTCAGTAGAGGACACCGATGGGCGTGGAAAGGTCGCCGTCCGTCGGATGGGACGATAAGCCGTGGCACCGTGTGCGGGATAGCCATAACCTGTGCACGTTAAAGAACACGCTGGATTGTCTTGACAGGAGGCTACCATCTGTCACCCAACAGCTGTTCCAGTGGGTTCACAAACTTCTCTGAGGCTTCGGGGGTCCATGTGAGTTGGCCATTTAGTGCAAAAAAAAAAGTGCCGCTCAGGGGTAAAACAACCCATTGATCGTAACCTGTTTATCAGCTATGTGCCCATTGGAGCCAGCTCATTACAGGAAGTTAACTATGTCAGGTTCGTAATGTGGCTTTTACCTCAGGTTCTCAGGTGGGTTAGGGGCGGGGGTGGCTCAGTCGGTAGCGCGCCAGGCTCGTAATCTGTAGTTCCCAGGTTCGAGTCCCAGCTGGGTCAGCGTTGAGATTTATCTCCGCAAAATTTCCCCACCCTGCCCACGGTCAGTAGGGGACACCGATGGGCTTGGAAAGACCGCCGTCCGTCGGATGGGACGTTAAGCCGTGGCCCGTGTGCGGGAGAGCCATACCCTGTGCATGTTAAAGAACACGCTGAATGGCCTTGACGGGAGGCTACCATCTGTCTCCCAACAGCTGTTCCAGTGGGTCCCCTCCCCCAACCTTCTCTGAGCCTTCGGGGTCCATGTGACCTGGCCATTTAGCCCATGGTGTGCAAAAAAGTGGCGCTCAGAGGTAAAACAACCCAACTCAGGTGGGTTAGGCTCGTAATGTGAAGAATTTTTTTTTGTCTATGTGTGCGTGTAAAACTCATAACTGGAAGTTCCCAGCTTACCAAACTCGTAATGAGAGGTTTCCATTGCACATTCAGATTTGACGCTAAGGAAAATGCGACTTGTTTATTGAAGAAAATATCATATTAGTGATATTAAAACAAGTTACTAAACAAATGAAAATATATTTCATGCTTTGAAGCAATCATTTCATCATTTTTCAAAATAAACATCAGTCCGAGCATGTTCACCTTACTATCGATGTGATAACAGAGAAAAAGTGATCTAACGCTTTCATGAACAATGTCGAAAAAATAGCAGTCTGCAAGAAGAAAGATGGCAAAGTTGGATGAAACTAAATAAGAAAGTTGCCTTTGTTTTTGATTTATAAGTTATATTTTTGCTAATAAGTAAGGAAACCAGCTGCTTTATCGTCGTCTATTACTCAATAACAATCTTACGATTTACATCAAATCGAGCAATGTGGCTGCTTAACCTGGTACGTAGGCATTTAGCAAACAAAGGTTGGTTTGTTTTACCTCTGAGCATTTTTTTGCACACCATGGGCTAAATGGCCAAGTCACAAGGACCCCGAAGGCTCAGAGAAGGTTGGGGGAGGAGACCCATTGGAACAGCTGTTGGGAGACAGATGGTAGCCTCCCGTCAATGGGTGGGGGTGGCTCAGTCGGTAGCGCGCCAGGCTCATAATCTGTAGTTCCCAGGTTCGAGTCCCAGCTGGGTCAGCGTTGAGATTTATCTCCGCATAACTCCCCGCCCTGCCCACGGTCAGTAGGGGACACCGATGGGCTTGGAAAGGCCGCCGTCCGTCGGATGGGACGTTAAGCCGTGGTCCCGTGTGCGGGAGAGCCATACCCTGTGCACGTTAAAGAACACGCTGGATGGCCTTGACGGGAGGCTACCATCTGTCTCCCAACAGCTGTTCCAGTGGGTCCCCTCCCCCAACCTTCTCTGAGCCTTCGGGGTCCATGTGACCTGGCCATTTAGCCCATGGTGTGCAAAAAAGTGCCGCTCAGAGGTAAAACAACCCAACCCAAAGCCTCCCGTCAAGGCCATCCAGCGTGTTCTTTAACGTGCACATGGTATGGCTCTCCCGCACACTGAGCCACGGCTTAACGTCCCATCCGACGGACGGCGGCCTTTCCAACGAGCCTGGCGCGCTACCGACTAGACCACCCCCGCCTCGAGTGGGAAGTCAAGCTTTAGTGTAAGAGTAAAATAGCCGTACATTGTGAACGGTGGATGGCATAACTGGGAGAACGGCGTTGGTCTACCATCTATCTTTACGATCAATAGCCTGCTTATCCAAGGAGAGCGGTTTTGGGTTATCTCTGAGCAGCACTTTTAGCACACAATGGGTTATAAGGCCTGGTCACACAGGGATACCAAGGAGGCAGAGAAGGTTGGGGGAAGGGGACTCACTGGACAACTGTAAAGACGTTAATGACTGCCATCCAGTGTGTTCTTTAACGTGCACTGGCTATGGCGCTGCTGCAACAGGGGCCACAGTTTAATGTTTCCATCCGACGGACGGCGGCCTTTTCAAGCCCACTGATGTCCCGTTTCTGACCGAGGGCAGAGCAGGGGTTAGCAGAGCAAAATCTCAACGCTGGCACAAGTCGAACCAGGGATAGCGTAACAGAGTGGAGATTACCATCTGTAGCTAACAGTAATGGCCGAGTGCTCAAAGGAGTGGTGAGGAGTTATGAGATTACCACGCTCTTGCTCTCAACATCACATATTTACAGTATCCGAAATTCAGAAAATCAAGGAGGCGGGGGTGGCTCAGTCGGTAGCGCGCTAGGCTCCTAATTTGTAGTTCCCAGGTTCGAGTCCCAGCTGGATCAGCGTTGAGATTTATCTCCGCAAAACTCCCTGCCATGTCCATGGTCAGTAGGGAACACCGATGGCTTTGAAAGGCCACCGTCCGTCGGATACAACGTTAAACCGTGGCCCCGTGTGCGGGAGAGCCATACCCTGTGCACGTTAAAGAACCCACTGGATGGCCATTACGGGAGGCTACCATCTGTCTCCTAACAACTGTTCCAGTGGGTTCCCTTCCCCAATCTTCTCTGAGCCTTCGGGGTCCATGTGACCTGGCCATTTAGCCCATGGTGTGCAACAACACTTCATTGTGGGGAGGGTTCTCCTAATCGCAAATGGGCCGGAGGTGGCTCAGTCGGTAGCGCGCCAGGCTCGTAATCTGTAGTTCCCAGGTTCGAGTCCCAGCTGGGTCAGCGTCGAGATTTATCTCCGCAAAATTCCCCGCCCTGCCCACGGTCAGTAGGGGACACCGATGGGCTTGGAAAGGCCGCCGTCTGTCGGTCGGGACGTTAAGCCGTGGCCCCGTGTGTGGGAGAGCCATACCCTGTGCACGTTAAAGAACACGCTGGATGGCCTTGACGGGAGGCTACCATCTGTCTCCCAACAGCAGTTCCAGTGGGTCCCCTCCCCCAACCTTCTCTGAGCCTTCGGGGTCCATATGACCTGGCCATTTAGCCCATGGTGTGCAAAAAAGTGCCGCTCAGAGGTAAAACAACCCACCCAACCCTAATCGCATACAGACTGTAATAGTCAGGGGAGGTGGGAAAACTTTCTAATTACATATAGACATTTAAGACTAATGACTAGAAGTAAAAATTCAATATTTTTACAAATCGAGTGGGGTGAACATTTATTTCTGGTCAGATAAGTCAAGAACTTTCGATCCATTAATTAAGCTTTAATATGTGACCAATACTAATAGTCGCGATCGTGAACTGTAATATGTCATTCACCCGAGAGATGGCGCCGTTTTATTTAACGAGAGAGTTATTTTTAATGAAGCATGTCTGACTGCAAATTGTTTCAAATGAACTTGATTATTAGCAGCGGAGGTAGCTAAGGACAAGCCTTTTATATCTTAATAACATCCTGTTACTAATGAATAAGCTCAGCATTGCATACGAGCTTATGACGTCAGTTTTAGATATCCCTGGGACAACTGTCTACAAGGTTTGTGTCTGGCCTTCACATTAAAGAATTTTTGCAACTCGTATTCAAACCACAAAAGAGCAAGGTTAGGAAAATATATGAACAATGGTGAAACAAGATATACTTCAAATGCTAATTCGCTTTTAGGATGTTATACAAGAACTAAAGACAAAACATTTCTAAAATGTAATTTAAAAGCAAAACTAGTTATTTCTGGTCAAGCTGTTACCGTATCGGGGACGAATATTGGAGAAGGCATGGATGGAGGAAAGGGGTCAGGGTTCGAATCCCAGAGAAGACGATGTTGAGGAAAGATCTGAGTTTGAATCCTGAATGAAAAATGAATGGAGGAAAGAGATCTAAATTACACTCCCAGAGAAGGCATTGGTAGAAAAAATAAAAGAATTATTTTCGAATTCCTAATATGGACATTAGTGGAAGAAAGGGACTTATGTTCAAATCCCAGTGAAGGATGTTGGATTGGGGGATCTGAGTTTCAATGGAAGGGTTGGGTTGTTTTATCTCTGAGCGGCACTTTTTTGCACACCATGAGCTAAATGGCCAGGTCACATGGACCCCGAAGGCTCAGAGAATGTTGGGGGAGGGGACCCACTGGAACAGCTATTGGGAGACAGATGGTAGCCTCCCGTCAAGGCCATCCAGCGTCTTCTTTAATGTTGGGTTGTTTTACCTCTGAGCTGCACTTTTTTGCACACCATGGGCTAAATGACCAGGTCACATGGACCCCGAAGTCTCAGAGAAGGTTGGGGGAGGGGACCCACTGGAACAGCTGTTGGGAGACAGATGATTAGCCTCCCGTCAAGGTCATCCAGCGTGTTCTTTAACGTGCGCAGGGTATGACTCTCCCGCAGCCACGGCTTAACATGCCATCCGACGGATGGCGGTCTTTCGAAACCCATCGGTGTCCCCTACTGACCGTGGGGGGAAATTAGCGGAGATAAATCTCAACGCTGACCCAGCTGGGACTCGAACCTGGTTGAATGGAAGAGGAGGCATGGATTGAGAGGTCTTGAATTTGAAATGCAAAGAAGACATGGGTGAGGGAAAGGGGCATCGATTCGAATCCCAGGGATATCATGGGTGGATAAAAGAGACCTGGGTTGGAATTTAAAGGAGGCATAGGTGGTGGATAGGGGCTTGAATTTTAATTCATGGTAAAAGCATTGGTGGAAGAAACAACCTTGGGTTAGAATCCCAGAGAAAGCATTAGTGTAGGAAATAAATCTCGATTAGAATTCTACAGAAAGCCTTAATATAAGAAAGGGGTGTGGATTAGAATTCTACAGAAAACATTAGTGCGGGAAAGGGACTTGGATTAGATTATTGTAGTGGAAAAAAAATTGTTATCCGCTAAATTTGTAGTTTAGCGATAATAAATTTATTTTTTTTATAACATTGATCAAATAGGATGTTTTTAATTTTGGAGTGCTGAATTCAAATATGGCTGTGAAAAATCTGCAGCACGTACAGTTTTTTTTAAATTACGGATTGATGTATTTCAAATTTGAATGAAAACGCATATCTGAGAAATGAAAATAAATGAGATTCTTTTATTAAATTGCAACTTAAAACTCATTAATTACATGATTACGTGAAAAAACATTAAAGACATCATAGTTATAGACCACTGAATATAAAGCAACAAATGAAATAATATTGAAACACAAAATAAGAAATCATGGGTCTTTTATACTTACAAGAAATTCATTTTTGTCTTTTATGTGCTGAGGTATCTTCCTTCTGCAAGAACCAGCAGTAGTCACCCGTCATTGCTGGGTCCCACCTGCCTAAGTATCTCTCCTCCATGGTTCCGATATTCTGGTGAAATCTTTCCCCTTGCTCATTACTGACAGCTCCTAAGTTCTTGAGAAAGAAGTCCAGATGCGAGTGCAAGAAATGGATCTTCAAAGATATTCGGCAGCCAAGATTTTCATAATTTTTGAGAAGATTTTGAATGAGCTGATGGTAGTTTTCCTCTTTGTGATATCCCATAAAACCCTGGACCACAGAGTGGGGCGGGGGTGGCTCAGTCGGTAGCGCGCCAGGCTCGTAATCTGTAGTTCCCAGGTTCGAGTCCCAGCTGGGTCAGCGTTGAGATTTATCTCCGCAAAATTCCCCGCCCTGCTCACGGTCAGTAGGGGACACCGATGGGCTTTGAAAGGCCGCCGTCCGTCGGATGGGACGTTAAGCCGTGGCCCCGTGTGCGGGAGAGCCATACCCTGTGCACGTTAAAGAACACGCTGGATGGCCTTGACGGGAGGCTACCATCTGTCTCCCAACAGCTGTTCCAGTGGGTCCCCTCCCCCAACCTTCTCTGAGCCTTCGGGGTCCTTGTGACCTGGCCATTTAGCCCATGTGTGCAAAAAAGTGCCGCTCAGAGGTAAAACAACCCAACCCAACCTGGACCACAGACGTGAAGGATTTCCATGCAGCGCATTCCTTCATATTCAGTTTTTCTTTGAATCCAATAGCTTCCTGATCTGAGGACCAACAAAGATCCCTTCTTTGAATTTGGCATCACTTAGTTTTGGAAATTTTTCCTTCAAGTGCAAAAACCCTTTACCAATTTTGTCCATAGCCTTTACAAAGTTTTTCATAAGTCCCAGTTTGACGTGTAGTGGTGGGAGCAGAACATCAGAGGGGTCAACTTTAGGCTTATACCTCACATTACTCTTTCCAGGAATAAAAACATCTCTTTTGGGCCAGTCTTTTGTTTTGCAGTTTTCCTTTCTGGCCCTACTGTCCCACAAACACAGAAAACAGTAAAATTTTGTGAAGCCTCCTTGAAGCCCAAGCAAGAGAGAAACGACTTTTAGGTCACCACATATTGTCCACCTAAACTGGTCATATTTTACAGCAGTGAGTATTTTTTCCATGCTTTCATAAGTTTCCTTCATTCTCACAGCTTGTGTCACTGGAATGGAAGGTTTTTGGTTTCCTTTATGCAAAAGGACAGCTTTTAAGCTGAATTTTGACGAATCTATAGACGCCATTCCTTAAGGTTGTAAGTTGTTCCAATTTCTTCCATCAGCCCTGAAATATCTGTGCAGAAACACAAACCATCTTGCATCTCGTAATAAGCAAATTTCTCGGCCAGAAGATTCCCCCTCTTGAACCTAAAACCTAAGCTTGTTGTTTGGAAAGTCCTAGGTCTCGAACAAGATCATTTAGTTCATTTTGCTGAATCATATGAGGCTCGTCTAACTTTTTAGGGGTGTATGTAGGATCAAGATCTGTATGTGCCTCAAAGTCTTCCTCTGATGAATGTGAATCCATCTTCTCTCAGTTGATCGTAAGTGTTGATATAGGAAGATTTTCTCCATGAGGAACTGGCCTTATGGCTGAAGGCACATTTGGATGTTGTATTTTGCTTTTGTCCTTTTTTGAAAAGCTCGACACTTTAGTTAAAAATAACAATCATGCACGCGACTAGTTGGCTCACGCCAAACCATTGGAACTGCAAAGGGCATGGATTTTATTTTAGCTTTCAACCATTCACTCAGGCCAACAAAGCACGAAATGCAGCACGCATGTGGAACCCATGTTTTGTCCTGATCTCCAACCTGACATCCAAAATACAAGTCATAGGCATTCTTCACAATCTTTGTCGAAGAATGACCCTGGGATTTTAAAATATAATTTCCACACATATAACAAAACTTATCTGACACATTAACACATCCGCGACGCTGCCTTTGTGCCATTTAAACGCCAAAATTCACTCTTCAACCTACAAGCACGCGTTCCTCCTACAATGAAAATAACAAGAATGGCGGTCTGAGGTTAGGTTACAGTTACATGTTTTCTCCCACTTGGCAATCAGTGTTGCCAGCCTGAAAAACTAAAATATGTAGTATCCTCCCAGTTGCCTGTAGGTGTTGGTATAGGAAGATCTTAATAGGAGTCAAAATGACCAATAAATAAAAACGTGACGTGCTAGGCGTTAAGGCCAGATCTGAAATCAGCACCTGAAAAATAGTTAAAGGCAACTACAATTGTTAATGTTATAAAAACCTTGTAAACCAGTGTAATTATCCACTACAAATTTAGTGGTAGATTATTGAAGTGGATTAAAAAGTCCAAAGAAAGGATTAGTAGGAAAGTGACCTAGATTAGAATTCCAGAGAAAGTATAAGTACAGAAAAGAGAACTGGATTACAATCCGAGAGAAAGCATTAGTGTAGAAAGGGGATCTGGATTAGAATCCCAAAGCCTCAGTATATGAAATGGATTTGGATTAGAATCCTACAGAAAACATTAGTGTAGAAAAGGGACCTGAAATAGAATTCCAGAGAAAGGATTAGTGTAGGAATGGTACCTGGGATAGAATCCCAGAGAAAGGATTAGTGTAGGAAAGGGAACTGGATTACAATCCGAGAGAAAGCATTAGTGTAGAAAGGGGATCTGGATTAGAATCCCAGAGAAAGCCTCAGTATATGAAATGGATTTGGATTAGAATCCTACAGAAAACATTAGTGTAGAAAAGGGACCTGAAATAGAATTCTAGAGAAAGGATTAGTGTAGGAATGGTATCTGGGATAGAATCCCAGAGAAAGGATTAGTGTAGGAAAGGGAACTGGATTACAATCCGAGAGAAAGCATTAGTGTAGAAAGGGGATCTGGATTAGAATCCCAGAGAAAGCCTCAGTATATGAAATGGATCTGGATTAGAATCCTACAGAAAACATTAGTGTAGAAAAGGGACCTGAAATAGAATTCCAGAGAAAGGATTAGTGTAGGAATGGTATCTGGGATAGAATCCCAGAGAAAGGATTAGTGTAGGAAAGGGAACTGGATTACAATCCGAGAGAAAGCATTAGTGTAGAAAGGGGATCTGGATTAGAATCCCAGAGAAAGCCTCAGTATATGAAATGGATCTGGATTAGAATCCTACAGAAAACATTAGTGTAGAAAAGGGACCTGAAATAGAATTCCAGAGAAAGGATTAGTGTAGGAATGGTACCTGGGATAGAATCCCAGAGAAAGGATTAGTGTAGGAAAGGGAACTGGATTACAATCCGAGAGAAAGCATTAGTGTAGAAAGGGGATCTGGATTAGAATCCCAGAGAAAGCCTCAGTATATGAAATGGATTTGGATTAGAATCCTACAGAAAACATTAGTGTAGAAAAGGGACCTGAAATAGAATTCCAGAGAAAGGATTAGTGTAGGAATGGTACCTGGGATAGAATCCCAGAGAAAGGATTAGTGTAGGAAAGGGAACTGGATTACAATCCGAGAGAAAGCATTAGTGTAGAAAGGGGATCTGGATTAGAATCCCAGAGAAAGCCTCAGTATATGAAATGGATTTGGATTAGAATCCTACAGAAAACATTAGTGTAGAAAAGGGACCTGAAATAGAATTCCAGAGAAAGGATTAGTGTAGGAATGGTACCTGGGATAGAATCCCAAAGAAAGGATTAGTGTAGGAAAGGGAACTGGATTACAATCCGAGAGAAAGCATTAGTGTAGAAAGGGGATCTGGATTAGAATCCCAGAGAAAGCCTCAGTATATGAAATGGATCTGGATTAGAATCCTACAGAAAACATTAGTGTAGAAAAGGGACCTGAAATAGAATTCCAGAGAAAGGATTAGTGTAGGAATGGTACCTGGGATAGAATCCCAGAGAAAGGATTAGTGTAGGAAAGGGAACTGGATTACAATCCGAGAGAAAGCATTAGTGTAGAAAGGGGATCTGGATTAGAATCCCAGAGAAAGCCTCAGTATATGAAATGGATCTGGATTAGAATCCTACAGAAAACATTAGTGTAGAAAAGGGACCTGAAATAGAATTCCAGAGAAAGGATTAGTGTAGGAATGGTACCTGGGATAGAATCCCAGAGAAAGGATTAGTGTAGGAAAGGGAACTGGATTACAATCCGAGAGAAAGCATTAGTGTAGAAAGGGGATCTGGATTAGAATCCCAGAGAAAGCCTCAGTATATGAAATGGATCTGGATTAGAATCCTACAGAAAACATTAGTGTAGAAAAGGGACCTGAAATAGAATTCCAGAGAAAGGATTAGTGTAGGAATGGTATCTGGGATAGAATCCCAGAGAAAGGATTAGTGTAGGAAAGGGAACTGGATTACAATCCGAGAGAAAGCATTAGTGTAGAAAGGGGATCTGGATTAGAATCCCAGAGAAAGCCTCAGTATATGAAATGGATCTGGATTAGAATCCTACAGAAAACATTAGTGTAGAAAAGGGACCTGAAATAGAATTCCAGAGAAAGGATTAGTGTAGGAATGGTACCTGGGATAGAATCCCAGAGAAAGGATTAGTGTAGGAAAGGTACCTGGCGTAGAATCCCAGAGAAAACATTTGTGAAGGAAGGGGATGTGGATTAGAATCCCAGTGAAAGTATTAGTGAAGGAACTGGGCCTGGATTAGGACCCAAGAAAAAGCATTAGTGTAGGAAAGCACCTGGATTAGAATCCCACAGAAAGTATTATATTAGTGTAAGAAAGAGACCTGGTTTAAGTTCCTGAACAAGAGATCAGTTATAGGAAAGGTAGCCCAATTAGAATTGCAGAAATAATTAGGTGTACGAAAGAAACTGAGCAAAATAATGGAAATTTCATTTCGTATATTGGCTCACAATACGAATTTTAATTAAGCTAGTAGGAATAAAACTGAATTTTTAGTGGTTGTTATAAAAACATGAATACCTAATTTTGAGATTGTTGGAAAGAAAACGTGAAAATTTCAGATTTAATATCGATTGGCAGGTGGAATTATTTATATTCTGGGGACATTTATTTGTCAAGGACAGTGGTTTTCATTAAGGCACTGGTCCTGGGAAAAGGGGACGTCTGGTCACTCTACAGGGATGGGGGTTGGCTCAATCGATAGCACTTCAGGCTCATAAACTATATAATCTGTAGTTCTTAGAAAAATAGCTGGGGGAAAAAATGGTTTTGAAGTGAGTGGGACAGAGACATCTCCTGTGATACTTTGCTACTGAACTGTGGTTCCTACGTTCGAATCCCATCTGAGCAAGCGTTCAAATTTATCTCCGCTAACTCCGACCTTCCTCGATCAGAAAGGGGGCACCGATGGGCTTGGAATTGTCGCCGTCCGTCGGATGGAACGTAAAGCCGTGGCACTATGTTCAAGAGAGCCATACACTGTGCACGTTAAAGAACAGGCTGGATGGTCTTGTCTCCTAAAAGGGGCCCAGTAAGTTGCCTTCCCCCAACCTTTCCTAAGTTGGGTTGGGTTGTTTTACCTCTGAGCGGCACTTATTTGCACACCATGGGCTAAATGGCCAGGTCACATGGACCCCGAAGGCTCAGAGAAGGTTGGGGGAGGGGACCCACTGGAACAGCTGTTGGGAGACAGATGGTAGCCTCCCGTCAAGGCCATCCAGCGTGTTCTTTAACGTGCACAGGGTATGGCTCTCCCGCACACGGGGCCACGGCTTAACGTCCCATCCGACGGACGGCGGCCTTTCCAAGCCCATCGGTGTCCTCTACTGACCGTGGGCAGGGCGGGGAATTTTGCGGAGATAAATCTCAACGCTGACCCAGCTGGGAATCGAACCTGGGAACTACAGAATACGAGCCTGGCGCGCTACCGACTGAGCCACCTCCGCCCCACCTTTCCTAAGCTTTTGAGATCTTTGTAACCTGGCCATTCAGCCCGTTGTATGCTAAAAAGTGCTGCTCAGAGGTAAAACTACCCAACCTGGCCATTTAGCACATTGTATGTCAAATAAGTGCCTATCAGAGGTAAAAATCAACCCAACCTGGCTATTTAGCCAATTGTATGCCAAAAAAGTGCCGCTCAGAGGTAAAACAACCCAACTCAACCTATTCTACACTGGAAATGAAAGGATAAGATTTTTTTCACTAACCTTTCAGAACTTTCTTTTGTTGGTAGTCTCGTTGAGTGGAATCGTCTTTCTCCGCTGAATTCTAAGCAACGTCTGAGTTTTCCTTCTTTCCTTTAAGAGCCAAGCAATACAAACCTCTCTGCCAGCAAACACAATAATGATTTCGGAGAAAACAGAAACTGCAAAGAAAGAATTAAACGATACTAATTGCTCAAGTTAGCCGTCTTGTTGTGCATAGCTGTGAGCTCTTGAGTTCCACTCGTCGGACGTGTGCTGAGGCAGCAGCCGTTCGATGATCACGGAAACTGTGTGGATGAAAAATTGGAAGATTTAACAGCATCGCCTCTAGCAGTTATCAAGGAAGACAATTTACACCTTTATGGAATGATCTGGGACTTGGAAACTTTAGTTTAAATCAATTCTGCTTTCTTCTTTTTGAGCAGGTTAGTTGATAGAATGTGCCGTCTGAGCACTTGGAGGCAACGACCACGCTTCACAAATAATCAATAGAAACCGACACTAGGTACGCATGCGCTTCGCGTTACTCAGAATAGAGTCAGACCGTTGCCAGACAAGGATTTTTGCTTTGGTATAGGGATTTTTTCAATACTCGTTTTGCAAATGATGTTTGCTTGTACGGTAAAATAAAAATCCTGAAATTGGTAAATTAAAATTCTTAAAAAATTAAAAAAATTCTGTTTATAAAAAGTAATTTAAAAATATATTAATAATTTAGTATTATTTTATTTTAAATATTTTTGCGGTTTGAATTTAAAAAGATCTCGGTCGTTTTACCTCTGAGTTGCACTTTTTTTCTCACAATGGCTAAATGGCCAGGTCACAAGGGCTCAGAGAATGTTGGGGGAAGGGAATTCATGGGTTCCCGCTACCTTAGGCCGGGGATGCTCAGCCGGTAGCGCGCCAGGCTCGTAATCTGCAGTTTTCAAATTCGAGTCCCAGCTGGGTCAGCGTCGAGATTTATCTCCGCAAAACTCTGCACCCTGACCAGGGTCAGCAGAGGGCACCTATGGTCTTGTAAAGGCCACCGTCCGTCTGATGGGACGTTAACCGTGGCCCCGTGTGAGGAAAAGATATACTTGTGCACGTTAAAGAACACGCTAGGTAGACTTGATGGGAGGCTACCATCTGTCTCCCAACAGCTGTTCCAGTGGGTCCTCTCCCCCAACCTTCGGTGTCCTTGTGACCTGGCCATTTAACATATTATGTGCAAAGAAGTGCTGCTCAGAGGTAAAACAACTCAACCCAACAACCCTCTACCTTAGGGTGGCCAGATTAAAGAAAAAGAACCGGAGACTTTTAAAAATTTATTTTGAAAAATTAACTTAGTTGTTCCGTGAAAAAAGGGGACGTCTGGTCACACATATGGTAGTATCCCATCAAGGCCATCCTACGTGATCTTTAACGTGCACAGGGTATGGTTCTCTCCTGCATATGGAGCCACGGCTTAACAACCCATCCGTCGGACTGTGGCCTTTATCAAGCCCATCAACGTCCCCTTTCTGACTGAGGTCAGAACGTGGGTTTAGCGCCGATAATTCTCAACCCTGGCACAATTGAGACTCGAAGCTGGGAACTACAGATTACGAGCCTAGCGTACTGCCGACTGAACCAACTCCCTCCCAAAGTAAGATCTGCAGTATATCAGTATTTTTTAAAGTATGGACCACAAAGTAGCTGGAAAGGATCACAGAACATCTTGTCAAACAAACTGAAGACACACTCTCTAAAATATATAATAGATTAAATGAAATGGAGGATTATTAAAATTTTGTTCATTATTTAGTGTAGCTATCTTTCATTCTGGTTTTTTTCAGCGTTTAAGGACCTCAATAAATGCTACTTTTTTTGGGGGGAAGGGAGGCAGCTAAGCACCAATCCCGTATTTCCCGGGACAATCCCAAATTTCAATAATATGTCATACTTTACTCAGAAACGTCGGTAGGATGCAAAATGTCCCGAATTTTACTCTTTTCGATTTTTTTTAATCGAAAATACAGTAATATTCTGATTTAATATTAGGTCCTTTTAATGCCAAAAGCATCGTATTAGGAACAGATGTAAAGTGGAAAAAATTATGATTTCAATTGAAAAATCAAAGGCATGCGAAATTAAAATTCCTCAGGAACAGAAGAGTAAAAGTGACTACAAACAAACTTAGAATACTTTCTGCTCAGATATTACTGATTGTCTCTACGAAGTGATTAAAAAAGTCTAATCTACTTAAACAAGCATAAATTAAAAATATTAATTTGCCTGTGTGAAAGCTCCTTTAGTCTGTAAGTCAAAGAGAAAGACATAGATTTCGTATTTTGGTTGCTGATTATCATCTCCTGCAGAAGTGCTTTGAGAAATGAAAAGGTGCAAATTCAATCAACTCTAGTCCTGCTTTTAAGAAGCAGCATGTTACTGGTGATTCCTACCTATTACTGATGAATATTTTGTGTATAGTGGATAATATAGTTTCTCTTATAGTGAATTATATATAGTAAGTATACTTATAGTAATAGTTTCTCTTATAGTGAAAATCTTTAACAAAACAGGGGCGAATTGACCGATAAATGGACAGACCGTTTAGGCCCCCGACCACTGCGGGCTCCCCAAATCGTTCTGTGAATTTACAACTATTTGTTTCTTAAAAATCCATAGGGTTCCTAAATGTTGTTCCTAGCGTCCATGGACGATTTTATTCCATATAGAATATCGTTTTAAACTTTCCTGTTCAGTGGAATAGTTTATGATTTCGAAATCTTACTCGTGTTATTATTATTAGTTTTCGTGTTATTGTAATCCTACTCGTATTATAACCACCCCCCCCCCAAAAAAAAAAAAGAAAAGGAGAAAAAAAACTGAATTCTAGGTACGTACACCTGGGACTCTAAATCCGCTACTGTAACAAAATCTTCTGTTGGAATAAAACCACACATGGTATTGTCCAAGATATGTGATACATCAAGTAACAGATTGAAGAAAGTTTATTCAATAAAAAAATTCCCGAATTTTTGCAGGCCGAAATAAGTCATTTTGCATGATGTGCAAGTTTTTTCTACGTCACTCAAAAATTTCCCGAATTCTTCTACGATTCAGAAAATGTGTCGAATTTTTTGGTGTCGAAATTGGCAACTCTGCCGCCAAGAAACATAGATACAAAATCCTTACGCAGATATGGGCTATGGAGGTCCGACCAAAATGTGCAAGTTAGTCTTCCAAACAAATCTGTCCTGGGCTACAGCTGCTGAATTTGGCCACTGTAGGCCCATTCATGCCAAACAACTGTTTGACATTGTCTTCCCATCGGAATATAGGTGTGCCCCTTTTTCCTGAGGCCTTTAGGCACACTCTTCATAAATCCTAGAGTTTGAAAAATCCTGTTATAGACGATGCAGTAATTAAATGCTCGGATTACGTATAAAATGATGATTGGATTGGATTGTTTTACCTCTGAGCGGCACTTTTTTGCACACAATGGGCTAAATGGCCAGGCCACAAGGACCCCGAAGGCTCAGAGAAGGTTGGGGGAGGGGACCCACTGGAACAGCTGTTGGGAGACAGATGGTAGCCTCCCGTCAAGGCCATCCAGCGTGTTCTTTAACGTGCACAGGGTATGGCTCTCCCGCACACGGGGCCACGGCTTAACGTCCCATCCGACGGACGGCGGCCTTTCCAAGCCCATCGGTGTCCCCTACTGACCGTGGGCAGGGCGGGGAAATTTTGCGGAGATAAATCTCAACGCTGAATAAAATGATGTAAAAGAAATAATCTAAAAGACTAATCTATAATGAAATTCATATATTTTGAATAGAAAAAGTACTAACGCAATCGTATATATCAAATATCATAAATCAAACTATTTTATTCCAAGAGTTCACCTCTATTGTTCTAGAAAGAGTCAATAGATGTTTAGGAGAACATTTGGACCGCTTTGGGTTGGGTTGTTTTACCTCTGAGCGGCACTTTTTTGCACACCATGGGCTAAATGGCCAGGTCACATGGACCCCGAAGGCTCAGAGAAGGTTGGGGGAGGGGACCCACTGGAACAGCTGTTGGGAGACAGATGATAGCCTCCTGTCAAAACCATCCAGTGTGTTCTTTAACGTGCACAGGGTATGGCTCTCCCGCACACGGGGCCACGGCTTAACGTCCCATCCGACGGACGGCGGCATTTCCAAGCCCATCGGTGTCTCCTACTGACCGTGGGCAGGGCGGGGAATTTTGCGGAGATAAATCTCAACGCTGACCCAGCTGGGACTCGAACTTGGGAACTACAGAATACGAGCCTGGCGCGCTACCGACTGAGCCACCCCGCCCCTGGGACATGAGTAAACAACGCAGAACCCTTAAGGTTAGAATTAACCTCAGGTCTTAGCTAACTTCGATGAACGCTAATGTGTAAACTCGTCATTCTGTAATCGGTAGGCATTCGGCCGAGATCAGAAATTTGCCTTCATAAACAATGGAAAGCTGACGGCCGAAAACTGAATTTTTGAATTGCGCCAATTTTAACAGTCGGTAGTCGGCAGCGTCCCAGGCTCGTAATCTGCAGTTCCCACGTTCGAGCTCGTCTGGGCCAGAATTGAGATTTATCTCCGCAATACTCCGTGTCCTGTCAGCAGTGGATGACGATGGGCTTGGAAATGCCACTTTCATCAGATGGGATGTTAAGCTATGATCCCATGTGCACATTAAAGAACACACTGGATGGCCTTGACAGGAGGATTCCATCTGTCTCCTAACAGCTGTCCAGTAGTCCCCTCCCCCAACCTTCTCTGAGCCCACTGAGTCCTTGTGACCTGGCTATTTAGCTCATTGTATGCATAAAAATGCCGCTCAGATGTAAAACAACCCAATTAGCATTCAAAGGGTTAAGATTAAAGGTATTTTTCATTCAGAATATATCACTCAAGTTCAAATTTTTATAATAGAATAAAATATATGAAAAAAAAAACAGACTTCTCAAGCATTATATCATATATCTAAGAAATGAGTAAAAAAATTTAAAAGAGAAAAAATGGAAGATGGTACTCTTCAAAAAAAAAAGGATGGAGTTAATCTGGAAGATCTTGTCCTGTTTTCTCATCTAACTTAAGTGCACAAGGGCATACCCGCCTAGTAGTCAGGTCAGCTAGCCACTAGACCAGGTATGGCTAAAAAAAAGAGAAAAACAATTGTTATAAAAAACGAAAAAAATATATGGATACAGACGAACCGAAAGCTTTAGATTTAAATCTCAAGATACGAAAATCTGCCTGCCGATTACACTGGT
This sequence comes from Ryuthela nishihirai, assembly GCA_038380435.1. Lineage (NCBI taxonomy): Eukaryota > Metazoa > Arthropoda > Arachnida > Araneae > Heptathelidae > Ryuthela > Ryuthela nishihirai. The sequence goes on along the minus strand of JAWZYU010000029.1, from coordinate 32,527,688 downwards.
CTGCAAAAAAAAACTTTTTTCCCTCCCTTCCAAAATCTTGTGTGTTTTATGTTTTTGAGGGTGCTGAATACAAATCTGACAACCGATTTGTTTCATCACCTACAGTTTTCTAGAAATTGGGTTTAATTAAAAAAACTATTTTACTCAGAGAAGATAAATATATTTTAACTAATATTTATTTAAATTATAAAAAGTTAAAGCTGACACTAATAAATCCTGATGCATGTAAATATTTACACAAAAAATTAGTTTGTTATCTTCTGTCGCTTATACTTTATCTCTGGAGGCCTCTCGCTGCAGGGTCATATAGTAGTCCGCCAACATACTCTCGTTCCATTTGCCGCTATATCGTTTTTCTATTTCGGATGTCTTGTTGGAACCTTATCTCCGCAAAATTCCCCGCCCTGCCCACGGTCAGTAGGGGACACCGATGGGCTTGGAAAGACCGCCGTCCGTCGGATGGGACGTTAAGCCGTGGCCCCGTGTTCGGGAGAGCCATACCCTGTGCACGTTAAAGAACACGCTGGATGGCCTTGACGGGAGGCTACCATCTGTCTCCCAACAGCTGTTCCAGTGGGTCCCCTCCCCCAACCTTCTCTGAGCCTTCGGGGTCCATGTGACCTGGCCATTTAGCCCATGGTGTGCAAAAAAGTGCCGCTCAGAGGTAAAACAACCCAACCCAACTTGTTGGAACCTTTCTCCATGCTCATCCGAGACCGCTTCCATAAATTATGGGGAAAAAAATCAGGTGTGGATGTAAGAAATGCAGCTTTAGCAGCAAACGTTTAGGCAGCTAGCGACTGTTCCAGCAAGGCAAACTTTGTGTGTTGTGTTAGCTCTAACTAAGGCAGTGGTCAGCAGTGACTTCGGTCTTAGTAGGGCGTGTCCTTGTATGAGAAGGCCTGTAAAAGCTAGGAGTAGCTTCTAGGATTCTTCTCTGTCCTATATGTCGCAAATCAATGAATCAATCAATACTCTATATGCCTTCCCACGAAAATAGTGCCCGATATAAATATTTGGATGCCAGATTCGGATTCAACACCCTCAATTTCTTTTCGAGGGAGGTTTTTCATGTACACCAGTGTTATTGGTGTAAAATTAAATATTAGTATTTCATGCTAAAACAAATGTCCAATGCATTCTTTCGATATTTTAACTTTCTGATCAGTCAAGTTTGCTTGATCAAATACCTCCTGACCATAAAAGTTTACGCAAGCATATTGAAATGGTATAACTTCTAAACGATACATTTTGATATTCAAGCATTCATCACCAATTTATTAAACAGCCCACTATATTTCCTGGATCATCAAGCACTGATTTAAAACCGAATCACCATCGAATGGTTCGATTTGGCTAAATTTTCAGTCCACAAGAAACTCTAGTAAACATGTTTTCATCATTTAGTGTCCGAACCACTATAATCCAATGGCAAATGAAGTGGCCGTTTTCTCATTTTTATTTCACTATCACTCGATTCTAATTAATTTTCACATCGACTATAATCACAATCACTTCCACACTCTGATAAACTATCCGTAAGAATTTCAGTCCATTCTGTACCGTTGGTTTACCTCCAAGTTGTACATAATGGACTAAGTGGCCAGGTTAAGGTTACAAGGGCTCAGAGAAGGATTGGGAAAGGGGCCTATTGGAAAGCTATTAGGAGACAGATGGTCCCATCAAGGCCCACCAGTGTGCTCTTCAACATCCACAGCCACGGTTTAACGACAACTTTGATAGATGGCAGCGTTTCCAAGCTCACCAGTGTACTCTTTCCCACAAGAAAGCTGCCCTCTGTCGGATGGTACGTTAAGCCATATTCTGTGCACGTTAAAGAACACACTGTATGGCCTCGATGGTATTCCTCCATCTGTCTCCTAACAAAGTCCAATGTCTCAGACCTTCCCTTCAGACTCCCAATCTTCTCTGAGCCATTGGTTCTTGTGACCTGGCTATTTAGACCATTGTGTGCAAAAAAAGTGCCACTCAGAGGTAAAACAACCCACCGAGTGCAGGGTTTAGAAGAGATAAATTTCGATGCTGGAACAATGGGGACTCGAATTTGGGAACTACAGATTTCGTCTGGAGCGCTACTGGCTGAGCTAAACACTGCCACTTCAATTCTGTGTTATTACAAGATATGTCACTTGGTGTAAATTATTTTTAAGAGATAAGTTTCACATTCTTAAATTTCTAAAATTCATTTTCACACACGTAAATACAATGAAAAATCACGGTAGAGAATAGTGCAATCCCGAAATGACGAGTTGCGTTGTTATACCTCTGAGCGGCACTTTTTTTTCCACACAATGGGCTAAATGACCAGATCAAAAGGACCCCAAAGGCTCAGAGAAAGTTGGGGGAAGGGGTCCCACTGGACAGCGGTTGGGACAATGATAGCCTCTTGTCAAGGCCATCCAGCGTGTTTTTTAACGTGCGCATGGTATGGCTTTCCCACTCATGGGAACACAACTTAACATTCCATCCGACAGATGGCGGCCTTTCCAAACCCATCGGTGTCCCCTACTGACTGTGGGGAGCTTTGCGGAGACACTTTTATGACCACAGCCTTAGTTATTCTCGCCTAAATGGCATGGTCAAAATGATGCCGAGATTAGGGAACCCACTGAATGGTTGTTAACAGACAGATGGAAGCCTCCGATAAGGATCCAGTGTTCTTCAACGTGCACAGGGTACGATTCTCATGCCTAGAAACCTTGGCCAGTGTTGAGATTTACCTCCGCAAAACTCTCGACCCTGCCCATGGTCAGTAGGGTACATTGGATAGCTTGGAAAGGCTGCCGTCCGTCCGAAGAGTCATTAAGTTGTGGCCCCATATGCAGGATTCCACCCGTCTCCTACCAGATGTCCAGCGAGTCTCCTCCCCCCACCTTCGGAGTCCTTGTGACCTGACCATTTAGCCCATTGTGTGCAAAAAAAAAGTGCCCTCAGAGGTTAAACAACCCAATTTGAATCCTCCGATCATTCCTTCCTAAATGTTTGGTGCGCTTACCGACAATTTTTTCTTAGAAAATAGGGCCGAGTATAATAATAATGTTAACAAAATATGCCGTTTTCTTATTTTTTTCAAGTACCAAATGACTATAATCTTTGATGTATAACTTGCTATTATTGGACGCTGTGTTGAGACGTGCTTACGTTTTACAAACGTTTTTCGCAGGGAGAATGCATATTAAATATTAGAAATTTGGTTTAGCAATTTTTATGATTGTCCTTTATGTTAGTCAGAGATATACGTACAAACTACGTTTTTGCGAATAGTGGTGGTAGTTTTTTTATATCTTGTGACATTTCTAAAATCTTTTTACGGCAGGCTGAGATATAGAAAGAAAAAAAAACGGAGGGGGGCATGCCCCCTAGATCCGACTTGTTCACGGATTTGTTGATTGGTTTCCAAGTTATACAATTTTGCTATGATAAAAAAAATACCCCCTCAAGCAGCTGTTTGTCACAGAGGTCTGACAGGAGCCTGTCAGTTTATATGCCACAGTAGGAGATCTGAGAGGATGGCAGGACCTCAGCAGAAAAACGACACACACATCCATGCCTAATCCGGGGCTCGAACCCAGGTCCCTTAGATCAGTAGTCAAGCGTGCTAACCACTCGGCCACAACCATTTATAATTAAACCTGTAAACTTACTTTTTGAAGAACCCCCCCCCCCCTTATTATTACTTCATTAATCGCAACAGTGACTATTCCATGTATTACCTGCACTCCAATAATAAAGATAAAAATTCAGGTTGGTTGGGGTTTAATAGTGCAAAGCAAGCAAGGCCATATTGTACCAAAGAATAAAAAAGATTTTGGGTTGTATTGTTTTACTTCTGAGCGGCTTTTTTGCACACCATGGGCTAAATGGCCAGGTCACATGGACCCCGAAGGCTCAGAGAAGGTTGGGGGAGGGGATCCACTGGAATAGCTGTTGGGAGACAGATGGTAGCCTCCCGTCAAGCCCATCCAGCGTGTTCTTTAACGTGCACAGGATATGGCTCTCTCCCATACGCGGGGCCACGGCTTAACGTCTCATCCGACGGACGGCGGTCTTTCCAAGCACATCTGTGCCCCGTACTGACCGTGGACAGGGCGGGGAATTTTGCGGAGATAAATCTCAACGCTTTCCCAGCTGGGACTCGAACCTGAGAACTACAGATTACGAGCCTGGCGCGCTACCGACTGATCACCGCCGCAAAAAAAAAAAATCCATATTAAATTCAGAAGTAAATGTTAACAAATATCGTGGGAGGGGGAAACGCGAATTCAGAGTAATTTAATTAATGGAATTACTTCTAAAACTTTTCGGATTTTATTCTTTCGAAAATCACGATGACTTTTATATGACAATAGCATGCAACAAGAACATTCGGGCATAGTAAGTGTACGCAGAGGTAAAAGTAAAACAACAATTACTATAAAAACATTTTATTGCAATTCGTCACTTTCTCTCATAAATAGGAGCAATTCATTATGCAAAAATAGCCATTCACTTTTACCAACTTCCGTATAAAATAGAACATATTCTACACTTCATCACTACAAGTGTATTGCTTCGGGGGTATAAACATATAACATTTGTCGCATGATTATTATTACGTTGGAACTAACACATAAAATAGTCTGAACACCCAAAAATACATAAAAATTCATAATTACTACCTCATGCATTGAATTCAAATTCGATTCTTACATAAAATACACCAAGAATGGCAAATACGTACAAAACAGAGAAACGAAACGATGATGCCACAGAACACGGCAAAATAATGACATCTGTGAAAAGGAATATGCACAGGAAAATTTCTTTCGTTCGAATTTAAGAACACAATAATTATTGGTATATAATCATATAGGCACTTTCGACGATTCTTCGTTTTTTCCAGAAAAATTTCGATTTTAAAAATGGACGAAATTTTTTAATGACGGGATGTATAAAATGGTTTATCTCATTAACCCTTTTTTTTACACGAGGGGTGTTTCAAGAGTTTTTCCCCCCAAATATTTCAAAAATACCGTTATATTGTAAATTGTTTTTTTTTATATGCTATCACCGAATTGAAAGTCAGTGCTTAAAACATTTTCGGCTTCTCTCTATTAATAAAAACCTAATGCGGCTAAAAAACGATCCCATTTATAAAATGCAGAATCTTTTTTTTTTCTAGGTCTATATATTTTGTGGTTAATATGCTCTCGTAAAAATAGTATGCTCCGTAGGAAATCAGATATCGAAGCGCATAAAATGATAATGACTCGGTATTAATGACAACACTAATCTCGTGTGTAGAAAATCTGAGCTAAGATTGGAGGTAACCATTTTTTTTTTCAGTGGGAAACATTTCATAGATATAAAAAGTGGCTATCTTTTTAAATCGGATGTTTTTGATTTCTTGAACCTTTGTCGCAGTATCAAAATAAGTCATAGCAACAATGTGCCATAGACAACACGACGGGGAAGATCTTAGGAATGGAGACGGATTGGGTTGTCTTACCTCTGAGCCAGGGCTGGATCAGGGGGGGGGGGGGGGGGGGGAGCAAGAGGGTCAATACCCCCTCCACAGAATTATGGGTAATAGAGGCAAAAAAAAAATATATTAAACTTATTTCTATTTCATGCATTTTTTCAAGAAATATTTTTAAGACCTGTAAAATGGAGGAGGGAAATGTTATGAAAAAAATACCCCCTCAAGCAGCTGCTTACCACAAAGGCCTGACAGGAGCCTGTCAGTTTATATGCCATAATAGGTCTGTGAGGATGGCAGGACCTTAGCAGAAAAACAACACAAACATCCATGCCTTACCCGGGGCTCGAACCCAGGTCCCTTAGATCAGTAGCCAAGCGCGCTAACCACTCGGCCCTGCATTGCAAATCCAGTCTCTTGCTCTCCCCCTCCCCTTTTACATTTTTTCCGCTCGGCCATCCAGCATGGCTTTAACTGGAGGCTACTATCTCTCTCCTAACAGCTGTCCCAACGTTTTCTGAGCTCTTGGGGTCCATGTGACCTGGTCATTTTGCCCATTGTGTGCAAAAAAAGGGGTAAAACAACAACGTAATTAAGAACTTCTGGATTTTTTACACTTTCAGTAAAAAAAAGTTGAATTCTTACATGTAGATTTGGTGATTTTTAGTACTCCGTTTTTAAACCTAAAGTGTGGTTGTCAAGAGGTTTATAACATTAGCAGTCGTGACTTTACCCTTAATCTAATTAAGAGTGAAAAAGTAAAGTTTTTGCTTTTTAAAAACGAGTATCTATATTCCATAGAGGGGAATTGGAGAGTTTTTTTTATTGTTCGCAGCCAAAATCAAAAACGAAGCCAATGCCTCAATGGGAATGTAAGTAATCTCTCATCACCTACTCTTAATATTCGATTTCGCCTATCCGAGAGTCACTTTATCTGTCTGGTTTTATGTCTAGCGAAGAGTAATCTCAAGTAACAAATAATATCATTTGCACTTCGCTTAATTCAAGTTCTGCAATTGACTGCTTACGTGACAGAGCGTATTATTTTTATCCTAGGCAAAAAAACACAATTTCCATGTTATAAAAGTGAAAATCGAAATTCGATGGTACTTCTAAAATTACTCATTTTTTTATGAAAAAAAGTGGCATATGATTAAGAGAAACAAAGATTACGCTAAGATTATCTAAATTTTAAAACACTCGGTTGGGTTGTTTAACCTCTGAGCGGCACTTTTTTGCACACCATGGGCTAAATGGCCAGGCAACAAGGACCCCGAAGACTCAGAGAAGGTTGGGGGAGGGGACCCACTGGAAGAGCTGTTGGGATACAGATGGTAGCCTCCCGTCAAGGCCATCCAGCGTGTTCTTTAACGTTGGATTGTTTTACCTCTGGGCGGCACCTTTTTTGCACACTATGGACTAAATGGCCAGGTCACAAGGACCCCGAAGGCTCAGAGAAGGTTGGGGGAGGGGACCCACTGGAAGAGCTGTTGGGATACAGATGGTAGCCTCCCGTCAAGGCCATCCAGCGTGTTCTTTAACGTTGGATTGTTTTACCTCTGAGCGGCACCTTTTATGCACACTATGGGCTAAATGGCCAGGTCACAAGGACCGAGAAGGTTGAGGGAGGGGACCCACTGGAAGAGCTGTTCGGATACAGATGGTAGCCTCCCGTCAAGGCCATCCAGCGTGTTCTTTAACGTTGGATTGTTTTACCTCTGAGCGGCACCTTTTTTGCACTCTATGGGCTAAATGGCCAGGTCACAAGGACCCCGAAGGCTCAGAGAAGGTTGGGGGAGGGGACCCACTGGAAGAGCTGTTGGGATACAGATGGTAGCCTCCCGTCAAGGCCATCCAGCGTGTTCTTTAACGTGCACAGGGTATGGCTCTCCCGCACACGGCGCCACGGCTTAACGTCCCATCCGACGGACGGCGGCCTTTCCAAGCCCATCGGTGTCCCCTACTGACCGTGGGCAGGGCGGGGAATTTTGCGGAGATAAATAAAACACACGGTGTTGAGATTTCTTCCCTAAACTACACTTTGCCCTCGTTGAGAAAAGGGGGCACCAAAGAGATTGGAAAGACCAACATATTTCAGATTAAATGCTAAGCTGTGCCCAGCAGATATATTCTATGCATGGCAAAGAACAAGCTGGTTAGTTTTGATGGGAAGTCTCCTAAATAGCTTTACAATGCATTTGCTTACAAAGCTCTGAGCCTTTATCCCATTGAGTGGGGCGGGGGTGGCTCAGTCGGTAGCGCGCCAGGCTCATAATCTGTAGTTCCCAGGTTCGAGTCCCAGATGGGTCAGCGTTGAGATTTATCTCCGCAAAAATTCCCCGCCCTGCCCACGGTCAGTAGGGGACATCGATGGGCTTGGAAAGGCCGCCGTCCGTCGGATGGGACGTTAAGCCGTGGCCCCGTGTGTGGGAGAGCCATACACTGTGCACGTTAAAGAACACGCTGGATGGCCTTGACGGGAGGCTACCATCTGTCTCCCAACAGCTATTCCAGTGGGTCCCCTCCCCCAACCTTCTCTGAGCCTTCGGGGTCCATGTGACCTGGCCATTTAGCCCATGGTGTGCAAAAAAGTGCCGCTCAGAGGTAAAACAATCCAATGTTAAAGAACACACTGGATGGCCTTGACGGGAGGCTACCATCTGTCTCCCAACAGCTATTCCAGTGGGTCCCCTCCCCCAACCTTCTCTGAGCCTTCGGGGTCCATGTGACCAGGCCATTTAGCCCATGGTGTGCAAAAAAGTGCCGCTCAGAGGTAAAACAACCCAACCCAATCCCATTGAGTGCTTCACTTAGGGGGTAAAACAAAAACAATACAGTTGGGTTGTTTTACTTCTGAGCGGTACTTTTTTTTACACACAATGGACTAAGATGGCCAAGTCACAAGGACCCCGACGGCTCAGAGAAGGTTGGGGGAGGGGACCCACTGGACAGCTGTTGGGAGATAGATGATGCCTCCCGTCATGGTTACCCAGTGTGTTCTATAACGTGCACAGGGTATTCTCTCCCGCACAAGGGATCACGGCTTAAATTCTCATCCGACGGACGGCGGCCTTTCCAAGCCCATCGCTGTCCCCTATTGACCGTGGGCAGGGCGGGGAGTTTTGCGGAGATAAATCTCAACGCTGACCCAGTTGGGACTCGAACCTGGGAACTACAGATTACGAGCCTGGTGCGCTACCGACTGTGCCACCCCCAAGTTATGGTCACTACTGCACACGGATTAATGTCTCATCCTACAAACAGAGACTTTTCGAAGCTCAATAGTGTAACCTTTCTGACCGAGGATTGGGTAGATATTAGCGGGTTGTTGTTGGGTTGTTTTACCTCTGAGCGACACTTTTTTGCACACCATGGGCTAAATGGCCAGTCACATGGACCCCGAAGGCTCAGAGAAGGTTGGGGGAGGGGACCCACTGGAACAGCTGTTGGGAGACAGATGGTAGCCTCCCGTCAAGGCCATCCAGCGTGTTCTTTAACGTGCACAGGGTATGGCTCTCCCACACACGGGGCCACGGCTTAACGTCCCATCCGACGGACGGCGGCCTTTCCAAGCCCATTGGTGTCCCCTACTGACCGTGGGCAGGGCGGGGAATTTTTGCGGAGATAAATCTCAACGCTGACCCAGCTGGGATTCGAATCTGGGAACTACAGATTACGAGCCTGGCGCGCTACCGACTGAGCCACCCCCGCCCCAGATATTAGCGGAGGTATACCTCAACGCAGGAACAGATGGAACTCGAACCTGGGAACTACATATTAAAACTCCATTATACCATATTTTCCTTTCCGTTCTACAGAAAATAATACATAAAATGGGCATAAGTTTAATAATCTTTTTGCCGCTATTACTCTTACTAGCATTCTCAAAGAAGGGTGAGACATGCCCCACCATCCTAGACCTGGTGGTTTAGCCAATCATTTAGCAAGAAAGAAATATGCAGGATTACTATTCCAGAATGCTAAATTTAAAATTTCAACATAATATCTGAACTGTTAAGACGCTAGAGCCCTTCTAGGATAAAAGTGCTAAAAAAAATTTTTAATTCTAAAATGCATTCTTTACACATCACAAGGCAGAAAATACATATATGAAGTTGGGTTGTTTTACATCTGAGCGGCTTTTTTTTTTTTGCACACATGCTAAATGGCCAGGTCACAACGACCCTGGGAGCTCAGAGAAGTTGTGGGGTGGGTATCCATTGGACAGCTGTCAGGAGACAGATGGTAACCTCCTGTCAAGGCTTTTGGGTTGTTGGGTTGTTTTACCTCGGAGCGGCACTTTTTTGCACACCATGGGCTAAATGGCCAGGTCACAGGGACCCCGAAGCCTCAGAGAAGGTTGGGGGAGGGGACCCACTGGAACAGCTGTTGGGAGAGATGGTAGCCTCCCGTCAAGGCCATCCAGCGTGTTCTTTAACGTGCACAGGGTATGGCTCTCCCACACACGGGGCCACGGTTTAACGTACCATCCGACGGACGGCGGCCTTTCTAAGCCCATCGGTGTCCCCTACTGACCGTGGGCAGGGCGGAAATTTTTGCGGAGATAAATCTCAACGCTGACCCAGCTGGGACTCGAACCTGGGAACTGCAGATTACGAGCCTGGCGCGCTACCGACTGAGAACCCCCGCCCCCCTGTCAAGGCCATCCAGCGTATTCTTTAACGTGCATAGGGTATGGCTCTCCTGCACACGGAACGACTTCACATCCTTCCTATGGGTGGTGACCTTTCTAAGCCGATCAGTGTCCCCTACTGACTGAGGGCAGGGCACGGAGTTTAGCGGAGATAAATCTCAATGCCGGCCTAGGTAGGACTTGAACGTCGGATAAATTGATTCAGGTGGTAATGCGCCAGTTGCATAACCTGCAGTTCCCAGGTCCGAGTCTCAGCTGTGCCAACGTTGAGAATTATCTCTACTAATCCCTGCCGTCAGTCAGAAAGAGGTCTCATATTGGCTTAGAAATGACCATTTATCTCTGGTAGCTGCCCTATGGTCTTTTTCCCCCAACATTCTTTAAGCTCTTAGTCTTAGGGTCCTTGTGACCTAGCCATTTAGCCCATTGGGTGCGTTGGGTTGGGTTGTTTTACCTCTGAGCGGCACTTTTTTGCACACCATAGGCTAAATGGCCAGGTCACATGGACCCCGAAGGCTCAGAGAAGGTTGGGGGAGGGGACCCACTGGAATAGCTGTTGGGAGACAGATGGTAGCCTCCCGTCAAGCCCATCCAGCGTGTTCTTTAACGTGCACAGGATATGGCTCTCCCATATGCAGGGCCACGGCTTAACGTCCCATCCGACGGACGGCGGCCTTTCCAAGCCCATCGGTGTCCCCTACTGACCATGGGCAGGGCGGGGAATTTTGCGGAGATAAATCTCAACGCTGACCAGCTGGGACTCGAACCTGGAAACTACAGATCACGAGCCTGGCGCGCTACCGACTGAGCCACCCCGCCGCATTGGGTGCAAAAAAAGTGCTTGTCATTAGTAAAACAATTCCAACTCAATTCTGATGTTATTTAGATTCATTGGAAAATACAATTGGGGGTCGGGATATAATAATTTACTCCCTTGATATCGAGATTCCATGAGAGAGAAAATTATTAACTCTGTTATGCACCTGCCCTACCAAAATATTCATGAATTTCCATCTTATGTTATGCTAACTTTGAAGCTCTATAACTTCTGAGGGGCGGGGGTGGCTCAGTCGGTAGCGCGCCAGGCTCGTAATCTGTAGTTCCCAGGTTCGAGTCCCAGCTGGGTCAGCGTTGAGATTTATCTCCGCAATAATTCCCCGCCCTGCCCACGGTCAGTAGGGGACACCGCTGGGCTTGGAAAGGCCGCCGTCCGTCGGATGGGACGTTAAGCCGTGGCCCCGTGTGCGGGAGAGCCATACCCTGTGCACGTTAAAGAACAGGCTGGATGGCCTTGACGGGAGGCTACCATCTGTCTCCCAACAGCTGTTCCAGTGGGTCCTCTCCCCCAACCTTCTCTGAGCCTTCGGGGTTCTTGTGACCTGGCCATTTAGCCCATGGTGTGCAAAAAAGTGCCGCTCAGAGGTAAAACAACCCAACCCACCTATAACTTCTGAAATATGTCTTTAACGAAAAAATGTGACTAAAGATAAAGATCATAATCAAATCTATTTAAATATCGATTTTCAGCAATATTCGTTCATTATTTAAAAGTTATGGAAACTAGAATATTTCACAACAGTAATGCATCATAAAACTTTACCTCAGATATTAAAATTTAGTAAGTACTGTCAAAATATTTAATAAAATGTATATTTTAGAAGTCTGAGTAATGATTATTTCAATATTAGAAAATTACAAACGATTTTTAAAAATATAAAACAAGATAATTTATTCTTAAATATTCCAGCTTCCACATATCTTTAAATACTGAATAAATATTGCTGAAAATTGGAATTTAAATTATAGTTCATAATCGAATCTATTTATCTTCAATCCTGTTTTTCCACTAAATGCATATTTTAGAAGTCACAGAGCTTCAAAGTTAGCAATTCTAAGTAATTCACAATTATCCCACTGATATAACAGGGAAATTCTCTAACATTTTGTTAGCAGGTAGTGTATATATTAATTATAAAATGTGTTAAAATCACCCTTTTTTTATATTGAAAATGGGCGGGGGTGGCTCAGTCGGTAGCGCGCCAGGCTCGTAATCTGTAGTTCCCAGGTTCGAGTCCCAGCTGGGTCAGCGTTGAGATTTATCTCCGCAAAAATTCCCCGCCCTGCCCACGGTCAGTAGGGGACACCGATGGGCTTGGAAAGGCCGCCGTCCGTCGGATGAGACGTTAAGCTGTGGCCCCGTGTGTAGGAGAGCCATACCCTGTGCACGTTAAAGAACACGCTGGATGGCCTTGACGGGAGGCTACCATCTGTCTCCCAACAGCTGTTCCAGTGGGTCCCCTCCCCCAACCTTCTCTGAGCCTTCGGGGTCCATGTGACCTGGCCATTTAGCCCATGGTGTGTAAAAAATTGCCGCTCAGAGGTAAAACAACCCAACCCATATTGAAAATAAGATAAACTCTTTCATATTTAATAAATTGAGACTGAACCTATTTCAGTTACTGACCAAAAAAAGTTCTAGCAGTAGTGCAATTTGATTTTTGAAAGTATTTAGACAGACAAGTGAAACAAATATAGTTGCATTACTATTATACATTTGATTTTCCCCAAATTTAGTACGCTTAAGTAAATGAGAATGCCATGGAAATTATGTTTACGAGTGCTTTTTAATTTAGTTGATAACAGTTTCAAACAAAAGAATTTGCAAAGCTAATAGTACAACTATAACTGACATTGTGCAATGGTCTAAATCAGGGGTTCTCAACGTGGGGTAGGCGGTAAAAAATTTTTGGGTACACCGTGAGAGCTCAAAAATGTTATTTTTTGTGTTTATCGATATATGTAATTTATGAATACAAAATTTAATGTATATATATATGTTTTATTCCCGTTGTTATACTATAACTATAGTTTTATCTATCTATACAAGGGGTACGCCAGTTACATACACATTTCCAGGGGGTACGTGAAGCATAAAAGGTTGAGAACCACTGATCTAAATAACAGTTGCCTATTTGCAGCAAGTTGTTGTCATACATTTTCTTGCACCGCATAAATCACCTTTTATTTAGCATGGTTTGTGCTTATATGATATCTGGTGAGATCACTATGAATGAAAGAAAAGATAAAGAGGATATACCCTTTAATTGAATGGATGGTGACAGGATGCTATCTTTAATCATTGGGCCCAAGCAAGGAGATCAAGGGCAACTGAATAATAGGGAAAAAGAGTGGTTTATGTCAATAATCAGATTCATTTGATTCTCCGTCATTTGATGTGATTTTTGGCGAAAATTGGATACTGGTATAGAAATATACAAAGGTGTCTGTACTATACAAATAGACTTAAAAGCTTTGGATGTTATTTTTCCCTAGCACATTCCTTGGCAGAACAATTCGGTCATTGTCATATGTTATGATTCCTAAGTACTTCACAAACTACTTTTTCAATTTAACCTCAAAAGTTTTATATACATATTAATATATACAATACACATATATACATATATTATTAATCACATAACTGTAAAATAGTTTATTCTAATTTTGCAGGTACTGATTGACATCAACCAAGATTACTAGGTCATAATCAGTGACCCTTGTAACTCAAGAACTTCGGATCTTTACTTATATCATGAAGATGAAACAAGAACAGTTTGCATAATTTTAAATATACAGAGATTTTCTTATCTGCGTAATTGGATTATGATAATTTTAAGTATACAGAGATTTTCTTATCTGCGTAATTGGATTATGATAATTTTAAATATACAGAGATTTTCTTATCTGCGTAATTGGATTATGATAATTTTAAATATACAGAGATTTTCTTATCTGCGTAATTGGATTATGATACATCAGATAATATATACCTAAGAAAGTACCACTGATTTCCAACTGAATTATAGGGGAAGGACTAGATTCACTGGTATTGAAATTAGTAATTTACTTTTAATGACATGTTTAGTATGTTAAACTACTTTTGAATGAATTCAATTTCCCATCAGCTCTTTGTATACTTATTTTAAATGGCACAGAGTAGTTCAGAGGTGGGATGCATCAGCTTCAGCATTAACAAAAAATTGGGTTATTACTGAGTAAAACACTATTAATGAGCGACAGTTTGTGAGGGTACAAAGTCAGACAAAAAGAGATGGATTGGATTGTTTTACCTCTGAGCGGCACTTTTTTGCACACCATGGGCTAAATGGCCAGGTCACAAGGACCCCGTAGGCTCAGAGAAGGTTGGGGGTGGGGACCCACTGGAACAGCTGTTGGGAGACAGATGGTAACCTCCCGTCAAGGCCATCCAGCGTGTTCTTTAACGTGCACGGGGTATGGCTCTCCCGTACACGGGGCCACGGCTTAACGTCCCATCCGACGGACGGCGGCCTTTCCAAGCCCATCGGTGTCCCCTACTGACCGTGGGGAGGGCGGGGAATTTTTGCGGAGATAAATCTCAACGCTGACCCAGCTGGGACTCGAACCTGGGAACTACAGATTACGAGCCTGGCGCGCTACTGACTGAGCCACCCCCGCCCCCTCTATTCATGAGAGTAGTGGCATGTTACGTTTATATGAATGCAAAAGTACACTTCATCACAAAAAATATTATTTATGCTGCTTGTGATCATTTGTAGAATAAATTTGAGAATTTGTTATAACATAATAAACCGAAAATTTAAATCTTATTGGACCAGCAAGTTGCTTCAGAACAGTAGTTTTCATGCAATACTAGGTTCAAGAGAGACTGCAAGACTAAGATGAACTTAGTGATTCAATACTGGTTTAACCTGCCTGGAAAAGTAAGGAAATATTTCTCACCACCAACACAGATTGGTTGCATCTGGAAATGTTCTTAATTACCATTAGAAGATAAGGAGCAACTATATTATATTTTAATTGATATCATATTAAAAACAAAGTTTGATTGTGTGCAAATTACAAATTTCTGAATGGGGCTTTTAAAGAATAACTTAACACTACCATTCATACTTTGAAATATCTTATGCATTTTCCAACATGTTTAATTTTATTTATTTGAATCTCTGTCAGAGTTCCATCTCTCTATATATGGCAACAAGAACAAATGAAGAAGATTTAATTTTATAAGTTTAATATAAAAGATTATCTGAACTTGCAATTAATAACTATTGCTCTCCTAGACAAGAAAAAGCAAACACAAAGGAATTTATTTTGTAAAAAAAAGGAAACCCCACTATGAATATAGCATTAAAATACCTGACCTACTTTTATAGGTTTAAATTAACTATATGAGTACATATATTATGTAAATAAAGATTTTAATTATTACAAATTTTGTTTTCATTTCCTTACTGCTTTTTGATTCTAGGATAAAATTAAATAAGGTAAACGACTTCAGAAGGCTTAAAAATCTTTGCCATAAAATATTATCCCTGAAGCATATTTTCAAAGCATTCTTACTGGAACTAATGAATGGTTCCAGTAAGAATTTGCTAACTTTATGAATTTAAGAAGCACTGGTAGTAAGATTTGAGCCATTTTTGCAATCAATGATGGAAACAGGGATGGTGCTACTGCACATGCAAGAAATTTGCAAAGAAACTAATAACTATAGCCTTCAGTAAGATTAAATGGAATAAATACAACCCATCTTTCAACAGTTGATTTTCAATTTCTCATTAAAATGACATTAAATTTAGTTAAATTTATCATTAATATCTAAGATCAGAACTGGAGACATGGATGGCAGATTCCAAGTTCACTCCAGGCAGCAAAATAATTAGCAGCTGGAAATATATGCTCCTTGGATGGAAATATATACTTAACACAAACGTCTTAAGATATTTCCAGACATTAAAAATTATTTGCATATGATGCATTTAAAATGATGATAGCTTTTTTTTTTAATTCACATTTTAATATTATAAAATTATTGATGAATTTTTCATTCTAAAGGAATAAGAATGTAATTTTTTTTTATCTTTGCACAACAAACTTTTCCCAAAATACACTGGCGGAAATTGAAAAAAGAATACCATTAACAATTGAAGCAAAATCTATGACATTTATTTAGTAGAAACAACTTGTTGAGAATGGGCAGTGATCACACATGTGAAGTGATTCAATGCTTATTTTACCTTTTAATGAGTATTACATTTTACAGAAGGCACATTTTAATACGGCGTTGAACCTCCTCAAGCAGCAATACAAGCTTCCATTGTGGCATGCAATCAGTTGTACAAATGCTGGATATCACGCTGGGGGATACATTCCATGCACTTTCAACTTGGATGCATAATTCAGCGATGATCATTGCCTGCCACAATCTGCAGAAGAGTCTTTGTCCGATCCAGTCCCAGACATGCTTGATTGGAGACAAGTCCGGAGAGTGTGCTAGCCAAGGGAGTTGGTGCACTGCCTAAAGAGCATGTTGAGTTGCCCAGGTGGAGTGTGGACGGGCACTTATAATGCTGGAATATCGCATTTGGGATTACACTCAAATATGGAAGGAAAACTGGCTGTACAATGTCGCTGACATAAGTATTGCTACTCAGTGTACCCTGTACAAACACCAGACATGTATGAGAGTGATAGCTAATCTCTCCCCACACCATGATGCCCAGTGTGGGCCCTGTGTGTCACTGGCAGATGCATGATGGAAGAAGCCCTCACCTTATTGCCTTCGGATGCATAAACAACCATCAGACACTCCTAAGCAGAATCGGCTTCCATCACTGAAGACCACAGACTTTCATTCTTCCCTCCAATGAACTCGTTCTTGACACCACTGCAAACATGCTCAGCAGTGGTAACAGTGCCAGCGGCATGCGTGCCCATAGTCCTGCTTCCAAAAGACATTGTGTATCATTCTTGTAGACGACCTTGGTACGACAGAGGATCCAATTTGTGATGCCATAGCCGTCCACTCTGCCACCGCCACCCTCCTGTGCATCCATAACTCTGTGTTGCCCAGAACCACATTGTGAGTGTGTCAATGTTTTTCTGACCATCAACGCCACCATCATACCATTGCTGATACTTCTCGTTCAACGCAGTGTGCAATTTGATGAAAAGACCAACCTGCTTCCCGAAGACCTACTATATAACTTTGCTCAAACTCCGCTAACTGAACAAATGTTGCGCACCTGGCACCTGGCTACCATCCAGGCATGGTAGCTTCTTCAAAGAGCACTGAACAACACAACACAACACAACATGAATAACTTCTTTCTTCATGCCCTAGTCCTTAAATACATGCTGCGTACATTTGCATGTCGTCCTCAGTGATGTCATTATTTCATCCAATGACTGTTAATCTTGGATCACGGTTTCTGCTGCCCTTAACTATTAACATATTATGATGTTCCTAAAGGAATTCCTTCTAGGTATTCTTTTTTCAATTTTCGCTAGTGTAGTTTTCAAGAAGGAATATTTGTAAAAAACCTAAACATAAATAAATTTTGGTGTACTTCTAATCATAGCTCAATACATGCTTTTGGATACAAAAGTTACAACTATAATTGGAGATAAAAATAAGGAACTATAATTATAATTTTGTTACATCTTTGGCACTGATGTTTTAATTTACATTAGACCAGTCGTTCCCAATCTGTGGTACCGGTACTGGTACGCGAATGTCGAGCAACCGGTACGCGATAAGTGAATGAAATAATAATGAAAACAATATTTTTATGCAATACATCGCCAAACGTGAGCATATCGTCTGTCCTTTTTCAATCCGAATACTTTCTCTTTCTACGGTGGTAGGTAACAATGTGACTAATAGTCATAAAATCACATTTGTTTGTAATAAATTTGCAAATAACATTGAGGGTATCTGTAACAGTTTGTGTGTATATATTCATGTTTAAAGTGCAATATTATAGCAAATGTAGATGATAGTGATAGATTTGTAGCCACATATGTACATTTAAAATAATTATTGGTTTATAGATGTTCGTTTAAGTTATGTGGTTACGTAAATATTTGAAATTATTTAGTGACTTTCACTATTTTAACGCAATGCAGACTAGTGAATGTATAAACATAATCGACATAATAATTTTAACGTAAATTTTAAGTCTTATCTATCTATTAATCTATTTTATCAGTAAATATGACTTAAAAAAAAAAATAAATACCCCCTCAAGCAGCTGCTTGCCACAGAGGTCTGACAGGAGCCTGTCAGTTTATATGCCACAGTAGAAGGTCTGAGAGGATGGCAGGACCTCAGCAGAAAAACAACAGAAACGTCCATGCCTTATCCGGGGCTCGAACCCAGGTCCCGTAGATCAGTAGCCAAGCGCGCTAACCACTCGGCTTACTTAAATCAAAAACTCTAGTTTTTCAGGAGAGCAAAACTAAATTTTAAAAATTCTTTAAAAATTGATGATGGATTGAATTTTCAAAAAATTAAATTTGAATTATCATTTCTTTCCCTTCAATGTGCATGTACACTCTTAATCAATTTTTATTTTAAATAATATTTTTGAATACTTTTTTGAAACCCACACTGAAGCCTGAATGGTTCGACCAATTATAATATTTAATTATATCTATAACAATTTAATTATATCTAAGCTTGAACCTCGAATGTAGCTTAAACTCTCATTGTAATGCTGGGCCTAAGAGTTTTATACCATTTGAAAGAGAATTTTCTTATGTATGTTAGCACTCAAAACAGAAAATAGCTCTTATTTACATAAGTCCTTTATATCGTGCACAACAGATTTATTTGTTTACACAGCGTCCAAGTTCCACTACCATAACTAACCCTAGAAAGAACCAAACTATTATACAGTCTAATTTTCGTATTTAGGTGAATACGCCTATTTCTCCACACTCTCCATAGATTATTAAAAGTCCTGGCAGCAATCCCTATCCATCTGTTAATCTCATGCTGCATATCACCAGAATCTGTTACATAGCTTCCAAGGTGATTAAACTCTGACACCTGCTCAAGACTGCAACCATTCAGATGAACTGAATCACAACCTGCCTGACCAATTTTCATCACTAGTTTTCTCTCTGTTTATAACCAAACCTACTCTAGTACCAGTCTCATCAACAGCTCGAATGAAAGAGTTCATCTCATCAACATCATTTGCCAAAGGGACCAAATCATCAGCATAATCCAAATCCGAAATTTTCGTATCTCCAGCCCATTTAAGGCCAAATTCTTTCCCTTGAAGTGAATTTTGCATAACATAATCATAGAGAATTAAATACTTTAATTTTAATGAGATATTGGGCTTTATGAAGAACGTAACAAAAAAGGGGGGAGTAGAAAAACTATATGTATCATGTACAATTAATAACAAAAACGTATAACCAAAAAAACTTTCATACAAACTAATGATAATTGTAACTAAATATATAAATACTGTTTTTTGATAACTTAGATATGAATATATGTTAGTATGAAGTAATGAAAATTAAATAATTCATTTGGTAATTTTTATAAACAATTACATTTAAAAAGTGTTAAAATGAATAATTTCCAAATAACCTAATATAACTAAATTATAAATAATATATTGTTGCAGTGCACCTTACAAAATGTTAACATTTTGCTAACATTTGTAACAATGCTAACATTTTGTAATTCAACTTTTGAATGGCATTATAATTTTATTCAATTACATTACTGATATTTTAGATTAATAAATAAAAAAAAAAATCAAGTTAATCTTGTAAAGTTGTCCTGAGTATCCTTATTGAAAGGAGTGATAGCAGTATGTGAATAATGAGGATATTTAAATGCATATATACAGGGTGTTCAAAACTTATCGTTCAAATTTCGTGGGGAGGTAGGGAATACGTCAGGAAACCGATTTCACATAGGAAAGAATGTCCGCAAATGTATGCATGAGTATGTAGAGGGCGCTGTGTGTACCCAACCACTGCACAGCTCGCCCGACCACTCCCGCTGTCATCAGTGTACTAGTGATACTAACTTACTAGTGATAAGATGATCGTTTTACGCATCAAGAGCTAGTGGATATGCATCTCGCATATGGGGCAGCTGGCGAAAGCGGCCGCCGAGCTAGGCAAGTTTACGAAGACCGATACCCCAACAGAAGAATACCGCAGCATCAAATGTTTGCACGTATGCATCGCAATCTGCGCGAACGTGGTTCACTGCGCAGCAACATGCAGGATACGAGGAGAAGACGACTGACACAGACTGTCAACGTCGCAGACAAGTCCTACAGTCCATCGAAGATAATCCGAATACCAGCACACGAGCTATTGCTCAGCAGCTTGGGGTCTCTCAGTCAGCAGTGTGGCGGATACTGCACGAGGAACGTGTGCATCCTTACCATCTGCAAAGGGTGCAGTTACTGCATCCTGACGATTATCCGAAGTGTGTGGAATTTGCACAATGGTTCATGCAGAAAGGTGCCGTGGACCCCAGTTTTCCAGCTTCTGTCCTTTTTACAGATGAAGCTTCATTCACTCGTGAAGGTGTGTTCAATACACACAACCCATATGGGCTTATGACAACCCGCATGGTACGAGAAGTCACGCTGCGCAACATCGTTTTGCCATAAATGTGTGGGCTGGAATCATTGGTGACTGTTTGTTGGGACCTTACTTGCTACCGCCCCGATTGGACGGCCGGAAATACCTAATATTTCTCGAGACAGTGTTACCGACTTTTCTGGGCGCTGTTCCTGCGCATATCCGCCGAGATATGTGGTATCAACATGACGGGGCTCCAGCCCATAGCACAATTGTTGCGCGTGATTACCTGAACCGAACATTCGGAGCTCGATGGATCAGTAGAGGTGGACCGATCGCTTGGCCACCCAGGTCACCTGATTTATCGCCCATGGATTTCTTTTTGTGGGGGCCATAAAAGACCATGTGTACGAGACCCCCGTCAACAGTGAAATGGACCTTGTTGCACGAATAGTGGCCGCCGCAGGCATTGTCCACATGCCAGGCGTTTTTGAAAATGTTCGGCGGTCAATGCAACGGCGCTGTGAATCCTGTGTCCGTGTAAATGGTCGCAATTTTGAGCACCTACTGTGAACCTGTACTTTACCTTGTTGGAATAAAAGTCACATTCGTTACCACTTAACTGTACTGTTTCCTTGTGTTCACTTTACTTGTCCATTTTGTTCATGTAGATGACGTTTGCGGACATACTTTCCTATGTGAAATCGGTTTCCTGACGTATTCCCTACCTCCCCACGAAATTTGAACGATAAGTTTTGAATCACCCTGTATATATGTATAATTTTTAATAATTTTTTTTGATATAATATTAATGAGTGGTCAAATCATGTCAAAAACTGACAGTGTTAGAAAAATATAAATTTCTTAATATTTAATTTTTTTGCGCATGGAAATAAAATAGTATTGGAAGTCTGCTGAATGATTTATCATAAGTAGGTAATTCAATAGTTTTCCTGTGAAAATATCTTAATTTTTATCATATTTAAATACTACTGCCTACTTGCATATTATACATTTAAATTCAAATTGTATTAAATTTTTAATGTTATATCACTTTAAACTGGGGTTATCCAAACAGTGGTCTCTCCAATTTTCATTTTTTTAATGAATTAGGAGCAATGCCAAATACAAGTAGGAAACAAAATATAGCTATTCGAGAAACATACAGATAAAATATTTAAATTTGGGGGTTAAAACATTATGACAACATTCTACCCGAATAAAACTAAACAGGACATTAACCCAAATAAAACTGCACAGGACATTAACAACATTTTAAAAAAGTAAATAATAGAAATAATCACTATTTTCATGTGGCTGTTACAAAAGTGAAACAAATATATATATGTAAAAAAACTGTAGCATTTGGAAATATGGTATGGAACTAAAGTTAGCAAATATATATATATGTATATTACATCACAAAAATCCAATGTTATTTGGGAAATTATCCATGATTTTTACTCTTGGAAGGAATCAGCACATGGATAATTACATATATATAAATACACATACAAAAAAAAAAGCATATGATGATAGGAAAATCTTTTACTTCAATTATAAATCTTTGGTAAATGATCAAGAGTCAAGATGTAAAGAGTGCAATAATATCACATCTAAATATCCTGTCACAAATACTGATGCAGATATATCCAAACAGTCAACTGCAATGGGTTAAAATCTGAGAAATTCCAGAGCAAAATTAAAATTCAACAAGATCTCTGTGCATTTATAATTTCATTTTGAAATATCAGATAAAAAAAAGCAATTCTTTTACATATGATTGTTTGGAAATGTACACTGTTATTTGAATAATATTTAAAATTTCATTGCAACAGCACATCAGCTCTTAGATTATAAAAGGTTGTGCGTTTGTTCTTTACTAAGAAAAATAATATACTAATAAGCTTTGAATAAGTTTAGAGTTCATGATGAATCAATGAAATAGTCCCTCAAATAAATACAACTGAACACCAACTCCACTAATACAGCTCAAATGAAATGCAGAATGAAAAAGCATAAAAAAAATAGAAGAAATTTTAGTAAAAAATTTAACCCTTACCCAAGTTTTGAAATATTGATTACTTTCCTAATTATAATGGAAAAAAATTATATTTGTTATGAGAAAAAAAATAGTTCTGGAGAAAGAAAAACGTAAAAACACTGAAAACAAGAGAACCATGAAATATGCATAATAATACTAAATAATATGTGGACATAAAAAATACTTAAGAAATAATTAGAATAAGCCAATTACCGGGAAATAAGAATCTTTTGGCAGATTTCAAAATTGCAGAATTCCATCATAATCACTTCTAAGTTTCTGGTAAAGGAATGCTGATGACTTAAAATTAAGACACATTTCTTAATAACTGATATGTATATGTTAATTGAAATTTTACTGTACTTGTTTTTTTTTCCACTGCAATCATTGACTTTAAAAAGTTCAAAATATGTAATTTATCTACAGAAATCAGGTACATGTAATGGTTTTATAATAAATGATACAACTGTCAATCTTTAACAGTTTTTTAAAAAAATATGTTGTAATTAGAGACATAAAATAGTATAGGGCATTGCTGATATATCTGAACATTTATGTGGTTAGTTGAATATATTTAAAAATGAACACATTCGCAAATATCATTAATAATAATAAAACTTTGAATATTGTGTGAATATTAAGCCTTTATGGTTTCCATATTAATCATATGATCAAGGATGATGCTAAAATTATATCCATTTACAATAAAAGGTAGCAATGTTATCTGAAATAAATATTAGACACTCAACATAAATTTAAACTTGTTAAAACTTGTTAATATCATAATTAAATAATTAAAGCTTAAAAGATATATATAAATGTGATTTTTTTTTTATAACACATTACCATTTCAAACACTGGAAAAAAGATACCAATAAAAACAACAGAATTAAAGGTAACAAAGCTCTGGATTATAATCTTATTAACAGATAACCACAAGATTTAATATTGTGCACCTCATACTGTAAAATCAAGATACAGCAGCACAAAAGCTGCTGGTAGTTGTATATAGCAGAAATATAGTTTGAGTTTTGACAGGTGAATAAATTCAGTTACAGTGTTTATAGGGTTCAAGATTAGCTGAGAAATTAAATGTGCGTGTCCATCTCTACTCATAATTATGCATTTAAATCGAAACAAGAGAGGCGATTTTTTTTTCATGTGCTGTTCTCTGAATGCCTAGACATAAAATGTTTCCACTGAACATGAAAAAGCACATTAGTTCACTTTTTTTTATGCATGGTTCACCTAAAAATCAATACATCCTTAGCAAAGGTTTACTTCAATGTGTCTCAAAGACAAGGCAAAATAATTTAATGTTTTAAACACACAGTTCACAGTGCTTTTGATTGAAACATATTTGAATTCACACATATAATACTTCGAGTACATATAAAGTACATAACTAGACAAAAGAGAAAAGAGAACATTCTCCTAATCCATTTTAGAAATGGATATATTATTAACAGAGTGAGATACAAAATCTAAATATAACACAATGATTATGAAAAAAGGAAGCCACAAGACTAATAAGACCACTGATAATGAGAATAGCAACATTTGGCACATCATTCTTTAATGCTCTAGTATGATATTTAGTTTTTTCTCTCCCTACACACAGGTATATATTTATATATACTATGTACCTTTTCAGAGATGCTATAAACTAATTATTAATACAGTAAAAACATTAAATATTACCTGCACAGTTACTATTTAACATTTATCAGTGAAAATTTGCTAAGTACTTATGAGATATATTTATTCACACTTTCTCCCACAATGGGAAACTTTTGGGTATACAGAAAAAAAAACAACAACTATAACTTGATCTTTCATCCCCTCTCCCCCCCCCCCAAAAAAAAAGAGAAAAAAAGAGCAAAAGGCAACTCATACACTTAAATGTATATATAATGCAATAATAAGAAAAAATAATACAGTCATTTACTTTAAAAGTACATTAGTTAAAACAGAAGTTTCTACCTATAAAACAATTTCAAGATCACAGATTTTTCAGCCATTATGGATATTAACATGAACATAAAAAATACTAAAATTGGTTTAATATATTCATAAGGGAAGAAATATAATGTATACATACAACACAAACATTATATCTTTCATACAGCAAAAAAAAATCATAACATAAATAACATTAGTAACAATTTTTTGTCAGTTAAAATGTCAAATATAGTGTCATATGCTTTAATAATACTAATATAAAATAACAACAAAACAGAAGAAACAAAATTCAGATCTATTTTGCAATTGCAGACATGCATTTGAACAATTAGAGATTTTTCTTATCACAAAACAGGTCTAAATTAATATTTATGAAAAAACAATATTTTATATATGTGACCTGCAAATATGAACAATTTTTCAAAATAAAAATCAGAAAAAATATTTCATGAAACTGGGCAGAAAAATAATGTTTTCTATCAGTCAGAATTATCATATGATCATGTTCAATAATATAAATGTCTATAATTAGCAGCAATAATGAATGGTTAATATATACTGAGCTTGCATAAACAACACCTCCCCGTGTATAAATGGATCGGTCTATGGCAATGGCTCAAGTCGGGAATGGTAAAATATGATTGTGGAGTACACAAGGAGTTGGGTTATTTTAGCTCTGAGTGGCACTTTTTTTTTTTGCACACAATGGGCTAAATGCTCAGGTTACCAGGACCCTGAGGGCTCAGAGAAGATTGGGGGAAGGGACCCACTGGACAAATGTTAGGAGACAGATGGTGGCCTCTGCTTAAGGCCATCCAGCATGTTCTTTAACATGCACAGGATTGGATTGTTTTACCTCTGAGCGGCACTTTTTTGCACACCATGGGCTAAATGGCCAGGCCACAAGGACCCCGAAGGCTCAGAGAAGGTTGGGGGAGGGGACCCACTGGAATAGCTGTTGGGAGACAGATGGTAGCCTCCCGTCAATGCCATCCAGCGTGTTCTTTAACGTGCACAGGTATGGCTCTCCCACACAGGGGGCCACGGCTTAATGTCCCATCCAACGGACGGCGGCCTTTATCAAGCCCATCAGTGTCCCCTACTGACCGTGGGCAGGGCAGAGAAATTTTGCGGAGATAAATCTCAACGCTGACCCAGCTGGGACTCGAACCTGGGAACTACAGATTACGAGTCTGGCGCACTACCGACTGAGCCACCCCCGCCCCTAACATGCACAGGGTATGCTCTCTTGCACATGAGGCCACAATGTCCCAACTGATGGACATCAGCCTTTCCTAGACCATCAGTGTCCCCTACTGACTGAGGGCAGGGTGAGGAATTTGGCAGAGACAAATCTCAACATGGCCCTGGTGAGTTGGGTTGTTTTACTTCTGAGTGGTACTTTTTTGCACACAATGGACTAAATGGCCAGGTCACAAGGATCCCAAGGGCTCAGAGAAAGTTGGGGATGGGACCCATTGGAAGAGTTTTTGAGAGACAGATGGTAGCCTCATGTAAGGGCCATCCAGCGTGTTCTTTAACATGGTATTGCTCTCCCGCACATGGGGCCACGGCTTAAGGTCCCATAAAATGGATAGTGGCCTTTCCAAGACCATCAGTGTCCCCTACTGACTGTGGGCTTGGTTTGGTTTGTTTTACCTCACAATGACCCCGAAAGCTCAGAGATAGTTGGGAGAGAGATGCTAGCCTCCCGTCAAGGCCAACAAGTATGTTCTTTACTGTGCACAGGGTATGACTCTCCTGCACATGGGGCCATGGCTTAACATACCATCTAACAGACTGTGGCCTTTCCAAGCCCATCCGTGTCCCCTACTGTCTGTGGGCAGGGTGGGGAGTTTTGCAGAGATAAATCTCAACACTGACCCAGCTGGGACTCGAACCTGTGAACTGCAGATTATAAGCCTGGTGTGCTGCTGACTGAGGCACCCTGCCTCAGAAGCTCACCGATGGCAATCATCATTACTTCAAGGAAGAATGGGTTGCCATCATGATCTTTCCAACTTTGAACATGGTATGGTTGTGAGGGCAGAACATTCAGGTGCAATCATCTCAACAACAGATGCCATGGTGAACTTCAATTCTGCAGTGTCACCAGTCTACCATGACTGGCACAACAGTGGTTGAACAACCAGCCGACATGTGGGGGAGTCATGGTGAGAGATGTGTGTCAATCTTGTAGCACAGCAGTACCATCACAGTGGCCAGCTAACCATCCAGTATAAACTGGAATGACAAGACCAATATAGATATTGACAATGCACCAGACATTAGCTAGTATGGGGTATGACAACCAATGGTTGTTACAATTACCCTGCTCACTGCAAGACACAAGAAACTGTGCCTTGCAATGGCATATCAGTACCAACATCAGACTATTGACATGTAGAAATCTATCACCTGGTCAGATGAATCCTGTTTCCAATTCCATCATGCTGATGAACATGTTCGCATTTGGAGAAAGCAACATGAGGAAATGGCACCGGGATGCAATGCCACTGAGTTTGGCAGGCTGGAAGCAATAGCATAGTTTGGGGACTTTTTGTGGCATGATCTAGGTCCACTAATTACACTGAATCAATGGCTCAACAGGAACAGTAACCTTTTTATCGTCACCACGTACATTCCTTTGTGATGACAGTGTATTCACACAACTTTGCTGTCTATCAATGAGTTAATGCACCATGTCACATGGCAGAGCAGGTTGCAAACTGGTTTCAAGACATGACAATGAATTCCCTAGCCTCCCATATCCACCCAACTCACCAGATCTCAACACAATTGAGCATGTTTGGGAACCACTAAAAAGAGGATTCAATGCTCTGATCCTCCACTTGGCAACATGCAGGCATTACAGGACACATTGTGGAACTCATGGGAGCACTATCACAAGACACCCTGCAGCACCTCTTGGAGTCTATGACCTGATATGTACAGGCTGTATTATGGGCAAAAGGTGGCCCCAGAAGGAATTAGGTAGGTGTTGCTAATGCAAAGCCAAATCAGCATACATGCATATTGCTGCCAAGTGCTTCTAAAAGTGGAAGCATATTAAGGCATTCAGTAATAAAGTATCACAGGAATTTCTGTTGACAAGAAACACTTGAAATAATTTTTTTCAGCAAATTATTTCAAGCATATTAAGGCATTTTATGAATACCAATTCTTAAGAAAGTTTTTCCACAAAATATTTATTGATTTATTAATGCCAAAAGAGCAGCACATAACGCTGTGATTATCATCTGTTTATCCCAGTTGATTCCAATGCAAACATGTTTAATTTGGTTATTACTTCATTATGTCTATAATACACCTAAAAACAATACATATCATACAGCTTAAAATTGCCTTTTGTTTTCGAAAATCAGAAAAATGTATTAAAGCAATATTAATTTTATATGTAATTCTGAATTGTCAAAAGTATACTTTAGTTTTTAAAATTTTTTTATCCAGAATGGTAATATTTAAACTATGTAGATTGCCTTTCATAATTTTTTTTGCTTGCTTGATTACAGATCAATATTCTGTAATCTCAGAAGATAAAGTTTACTTTCAAAAGCTATTACAAAGCATAAAAATACTCTATACTATTGCCTCTTCCCCTTCCCCTTTCCCTTTCCTTTCAGAAATGTAATAATGGTATTAGAGGCAAAAAAATATTAAACTTATTTACATTTCATGCATTTTGCAAGAATTTTTTTTAAAGACCTGTAAAACAGAGAGGTATATATTAAAATGCATTGGAAATGCAGTCTCTTGCCCCCTCCCCCTTGATAGCTTTTCTAGATATCGGGGCCTATTCTGAAGTGAAAAGTGAAAGCAATGCCTGTTGCTTTGGTTGGTAAAATGACCTCTGCCAACAATAATCTTTGAACAACATTCAACAGGCCACTTTCTTCTTCCCTGTTCATATTTAAAGTGTGGAAAGAGAACCAGATCTCAGAGTAGTAGTTATCTGTAATAGCACATCCTTGCAACTGGGAAATGAAGCAGTTTCATCCATCTCATTAAGAGTATTGATATTTATACATATTATGATTTTTATGTGATTTGCTTTTTTGCGAAATGTCTAATTTATGCTCCTAATTCCATTGTTTTAATATTGCATTTTCAGTTTTACAAAAAAAAGGTTTATTTTTCTTAATAATGTTTAATTCAACAAATATATTGTTAAATTTAATTTTTTGGAAAAAAAGTTATTTTATACACTTCTGTGGAAGACTTATTCCAAAGGTTTTACATTAGTTACTACACATTAAATATCAAAGCTAATCTTACAATATGGATGACTAAATGCCACAGTTATTACATAAGTGATACAGAGTTGACATCTAATTTTAAAACATTTACACCAATTGCATTTATGTTGCCTAATTTAAGACATTTTCCTACTCAAATTTAAAAACAAAATGTGTCATAAAATACTACTCTCATGGTCTATTAATGATTTCCTATGTTTTACAGCAAAGAACAATGTGTGTGTGTGTGTGAGAAAGAGTCCTGTATATACTTTTTTTTTTCAGGGGGTCTACTTAAAATTTTATTAATTTACACAAAAATGAGACATCAAAATATTGTGATATTATTAGCTAATTATTGTTATTCTGCACATTTTAGGTAAATTAATGAATGTTTTATAATGATGTCAATTTTAGAGGACCTCAGACACAAATGGCTCTTTTAGTAGATGTTCATGTCTACAGTTAATTATAAATATTAAAATCATTAATAGCTTTAGTTTTTAAGTACTTTTTAACCACATCCTAAAACTACAACTTAAATTATTTTACCTTTTTTTATTTAAGGTTATTATAATCTCTAAGCATTGTCTTAAGTATAAAAATAAAATCACTGCTAGCAATCATCTCATCGATTTGTCCAGAAAATGTGTAGATTCAGAGATCAGTTTAAATATACCAAACTCTAAAACTTTATTTAATTACCCAGTTTCAACAGTACTTAAAATGATATGTGATAAAAGATCCATTTGCAAGAATGAAAAATTGTGATTATACTTTTGCATAAAACTGTATGGTTTTGGATTGTATTTTAATCAAAGTGAATTTTTATTAATTCTTATCATAACAATAGTAATTACAAAAAAAGATTTTGATTGATTTATACTAAGCAAAAAATAATATAACAAATATATCTATAGTATGAAACCACTTGATAGAAGTGTCATTTGCAATTTTTTTTTTCTTTTTCAAATATTGTAGCCATATCTAATAGACAATTATATAATTACATATTCATATAGTGACATATAATATGGAAAAATTTATGTCATTGTAAGCCTTTATGTTTACAAAAATATTTAAAATTTAGCTTTTTATTCCACAACCAACAGTTTGTGGGGGATGGATTTGCTAACAATAGCAAAAATATTCACAATATTTCACCATCTCTAAATGCAAAAGAAAACTGTTGTTATAGAACACTGTTTTTATACAAAAAAAAAAGCACACACAGACATTTAAGTTTTTATATCATGAAGTTCTGTTTGTTCCTCTGGAAGTTCATCCTCATCTTCATCCTCATCATACTTTTCTCCCTTTCTTTTTGTTATTATCCACAATATAAGAGTAAGAACACAACAAGCTCCTTCTGAAGCCACTACTATATATAAAAGAGCTTCAGGTTTGGTGTCTACAAACTGGCTTATTGTAAGGGGTATTACCATTTCACCCAGTGATGCTGCAACGACAAACAAAGATGCCACTTTATTAGTGACATTAATGTATCGTTCTATCCAAGTAATAGTTGAAGGATAAAAAGAGGCTAATCCAGCACCTAAAATAGCTGTACCACCCCATAAAAATTCTACATAAGAATTCCCAAATGCTATTAATACAACTCCTCCTAAAATCATAAGAATAAGATCACCAAAGACTAAACTAACAGAAGTTAATCTTGATGCTAAAAATATTGATATCCCACGTGATAAAGTGAATGTTCCCCAAAATACTGATGTCATGAAAGATCCCATAGATTTTGACAGCTTCAAATTTCCTTTTACAGCAAAAGTGGCTATCATCTGCCCATATCCAATTTCTATTCCTGCATATATAGCTAATAGTGCTGTGGCAAAAAACACTACTACTACAGTAAATAATATTCCAGGGCCTTCAGATCTTTCATGTTTAACTTCTTCAGTTAATGCATGTTCCTGTGGAAATGCAATAAACAAAATTATAAATAACAAAGTAACAAAAAATGCATAACCACCAATGATGGCATATGCAAAAGTGACAGAAGGGATTGAATCATACCAATTAGACATATTATGTAATGGCAAATTTTGCACTGTACAATTTTCAGCACTAGTATGTAAAGTTGGGAAAATATTTGGTAGCTCTACTGATGCATTTGAATAGTTATCCAGTTTTTTAAACATGTTTTCTGCACAACGGTTGGAGAGGAAAGGTTCTGCTATCAGTGGAGATAAAAATGCGCCTAACCCAAATACAAAATGCAGGGCTTGAAAATAAGGTCCACTATCTTTCCCCCAAAGATTTAAGCACCAGACATTACCACCTGCAAAAATTGAAATAACACTTGTAAAGTAATTAATTATATTTCATATTTTTAAAGCATAAATTTATTTGCAAAAATATTCAAAATGTACAGTCTTATACAATGAATTTTATATGTTTATTACAATAGTAGTTTTTACCTCTGAATCTACATTAATATGTTTACACAAAGTTACTTCAATATTTATAATAATGTTAGGTTGGGCTGTTTGTGACATTTTTTCCTACAGAATATCCAAGCCTCAATTGCCCAAATGTTTAAGACTGGAGATGGGAATCAACTGGCCAGTTACTATCAGAAAATGGATGCTTCTAATTTAGGTCATCCAGAGTATTCTTTAATATGCACAGGTTATGGCTTCTCTGCATAACCTGTGCTGAAACTGTCTTAAAGTTTCGTCTAAAGG
Source organism: Ryuthela nishihirai (assembly GCA_038380435.1). Lineage (NCBI taxonomy): Eukaryota > Metazoa > Arthropoda > Arachnida > Araneae > Heptathelidae > Ryuthela > Ryuthela nishihirai. The sequence continues at coordinate 32,496,181 of JAWZYU010000029.1, read as the reverse complement.
CATTTCCAAGCCCTTTTCATGCCAACAGCAATGTAAGCAGAAAAAAAATATCTAAATACTATTCCAGCTGGAACCCAAATCTCAATCTCAAATTATATACCTGGCACACTAACATCAGAATTTCTATAAATTGTAATAAATGTGAATGTTACAAGAATATAATTTTTTTTTTCAATATCCACAGTTTGTTTTATTGTTTATTTTGTAAAATTAAATTGCACAGAATTACATTTTTCACCAATTAAATAGTTAAAAATTAAAATGTTAAGATAGCATGCATAATATAGGTGACAATCACAGCATTACCTGGTTGACATTTTAACATCAATATATCAATAAATATTTTGTGGAAAAAATTTCGCCAACATACGGGAATTGAACCCACATCTCTCCAGAAACATGCCAGAGTATTCTTACCGAATGAATTAATGCTGGCTCATCTTTTTTCCATAGATGGTGCCAATGGTAGGCACTGAAAATCATCAGTGAAGAGTTTAGTCTTAAATTAGTGGAAAAAAGATGAGTCGGCATTAGTTCAATCGGTAAGAATACTCTGCGTGTTTCTGGAGAGATGAGGGTTCAAGACCTGTATGTCGGCAAAATCTTTTCCACAAAATATTTATTGATTTATTGATGCTAAAATGTCAATCAGGTAATTCTGTGATTGTCACCTATGTTTAAATCATTAATAATGCTAAATAGTGTGAATAGACTTTATTATTTCCATCTTACTCAGCGCAATATAAAAAGAAATAGTTGCCACCTGTAGATCATAGATAGTGCCAATGGTAGGTGCCAAAAATCATCGGTGAAGAGTTTAGTCTTAAATTAGAGGAAAAAAGATGAGCTGGCATTAGTTCAGTTAGTAAGAATACTCTGGCATATTTCTGGAGAGATGCAGGTTTAAGTCCCATATGTCGACGAAATTTTTTCCACAAAATATTTATTAGCATGCATAATGTTGTTTTTATAAAAATACAGAATTTGTTATAAACAAATATATAACTGATGTATTGTTGCCAACTTTATTGAAGTTAACTTCCCAAGAATGACTATACATTTCATGGCTTCATAAGTTAAATATGATTGATACAACTGGCTTCAAATGAGTTAATTACACAATGATTTATGAACACAATGTTTTATGAACAGAGATTTCCAGCCATTAATTATTTATTATTATTTGTTATACTTATTTCCATCCACTAACCCTTATTGAATTAAATTGACCAGAGAGGTTTACCATTTTCTAAAATGTAGGCATACCCTACATTTTAATTTCTATTATTTTATTAAAGCTGTCCCATTGCTGAATGGTTAGAGTGCCTGGCTACTGATCAAAGGGACCTGGGTTTGAGCCCCGGGTAAGGCAGGGATGTTTGTATTATCTTTCTGCTGTGGTCTTGCCTTCCTCATAAACCTTCTACTACAGTAAACAAACTGACAGGCTTCTGTCAGATCTCAGAAGCAAGCAGCTGTTTGAGAAGGTATTTTTATTTTGATTTCATTTTTCAGAATGAAATACTCTTTCACCTGATATGAAACATGATCTTTATATATCTATTAGTAACTGCAGAATAAAATTCAAAAGTTGTTTGTTTGTTTTTTTGCTGAAAAAAAAGTTTAAAATTATCTTGGCCACAATTGCATGCATTGTGAGAAACCTGACACTTTTAAGGATTAAATCTTTTTTTTTGGTTTCCACTTGTAATGCCCACCTACTGACATCAAGTAATTAAAAATAATTATAATATATGAATAATGAATACAAATGAACATGCAGCAGTAATTAACATAAATGTAAAATTTTCATATGACAATACCGTATTTCATTAAGTGGATGCCATAGATTGTAAATAGTAAATCTGGAACTTATATGGTAAAAAAGTTATTCTGGAGCTCACATCAAATATTAATATTTAATGAATGCTGTTAAGAATAAAAAGGCAGATTGGGTGTTTCAGATACATAAATAAAAAGGCAACATGGTAGAATAATCCAGTTAACCAGATATTCTGACTGTATACAAAGGAACCAATGAGAATAGAGAAAAATGTGAAAGTTTTGGAAAACTTTGGGAAAAAGTTGCAAAGGGAAAATTGGTTTTAGCTTGAAATGAATGTTTTTGGTGCACACTGAATCAGTGAATTTATAGTGCACTGAACAATTGACAGATAATGCAGAGAGACATGTAAACTCTCTGCTTAATCAAATTTAGCTAAAGGAATGGGTTGATGGTTTTACCTTTGAGTGGCACTGTTTTGCACACAATGGGCTAAATGGCCAGGTCACAAGGACCCCTGATGGCTCAGAGAAGGTTTGGGAGTAGGGGACCCAATGAACAGCTGTTAGGAGACAGATCGTAGCCTCCTGTCAAGGCCATCCAGCATTCTTTAATGTGCACAGGTTATGGCTCTCCCACACACAGGCCTATGGCTTAACATTCCATCTGATGGAAGGTGACCTTTTCAAGCCCATCAGTGTCCCCTATTGACTGAGGGCAGTGCAGGGTTTCGTGGGGATAAATCTCAACTCTACAAAATGCCAGGCAGAACTCAAACCTGCAACTGCAGATTATGAGCTTGGTGAGCTACCAACTGTGCCACCCCACCCCATTTTTTTGGGTATAAAATGGATTTCCCAGAACTGCCATTTAAAACCTTACACCTATGGGAAATAAAGCTTAGAGTTTCAACAGCTTTACGTATGACAGCTCTCTAGGACCAATTAGGTCATAAGCAAGGGTAATCATCCAATTAAAAATGTGATTTTTCTGCAAAACAATGTTGAGGGAAGTGTAATGAAATAAGTTAGAGAACTTGTTTTTTCAGCAAGAAATATGTAGTAAAATTATTTACATTGCTTTATGATTAATAGGAAGCTGATTAAACAGTTTTCAAAAACCACTACAAATGAACTCGCAACATCTTTTTATGTTTACCTACCATTTTTTTTCCTCTTAATTTTTAAACTTTTTTTTGGAATTAAATGCTTTTTCTTTTAATATGTAAGCTATTTCATTCATTAGTTATTTAATAATAACACTCAGAAGTAGAGTTGCATTTTGTAGAGAAAAAAAAACTTGGCACTGTAAGGGTTAACAATAAAAAATGTGATTAGTATCAATTAATATCTGATTATAAAGTAAGAGGACTAGTGGTACCATCTATTAATTTAAAATATGTGAACTACATTAAAAAAATTCAATAAGAGACATTCTTATGGATTAAATTTTACATGAAACATTTTTTCATTGTTTTACTTTGTATAATATGAACTTTTAACTCTTTAATGCCCAAGATAGCCCAAAAAAGGGTATGGGATAGTAATAGAAAAAGGTATTTGGACTAGTTCATTTCAAATTTTGGCTTAATAGGCTTTTAAAGCAAAAAAAAATTAAACTTCACAAAAGTTGTAGTTCACTCATGTTTGTATACAAATTATCTTTCAAAAACTTTCAACTTTTAAAAAAAAATTATTATGTGACATACATTTTATTATTATTATTTTAATTGTTTACACCCTAATATTACTTTAAAAAAACATACATTACTACAAATATGTTAAAATACATACTGGAATTAACAGTACTATTTGATTATTTAAGGTACAATTTCACTCAATATGGCATCATATTTGATTAACAGCATATTGAAACATTTTCTTAAAAGCACTAAATAGTTTGTATTCCCTTCCTATAGTAATATTTGGGGGCTGGGGTGGCTCAGTCGGTAGCGCGCTAGGCTCGTAATCTGTAGTTCCCAGGTTCGAGTTCCAGCTGGGTCAGCGTTGAGATTTATCTCTGCAAAATTCCCCGCCCTGCCCACGGTCAGTAGGGGACACCGATGGGCTTGGAAAGGCCACCGTCCGTCGGATGGGACGTTAAGCCGTGGCCCCGTGTGTGGGAGAGCCATACCCTGTGCACATTAAAGAACACGCTGGATGCCTTGACGGGAGGCTACCATCTGTCTCCCAACAGCAGTTCCAGTGGGTCCCCTCCCCCAACCTTCTCTGAGCCTTCGGGGTCCATATGACCTGGCCATTTAGCCCATGGTGTGCAAAAAAGTGCCGCTCAGAGGTAAAACAACCTAACCCCTATAGTAATATGGCTTTGCAAATTGATATATGATGAATATATTACACAAAGCTTTTGCTATTTACATTAATTTATTCATCTGACATGTGCAAAATCTAATGTCTGGAATGGAAAGCTAAGCATTTTAACATTTCTTTCATTACAAATAAATTACAACCACAGCTATAATTAAATCGAATTTTAATGTTACATGATCTCTAGCTGTATTACATTTTAAAATAAATTATTCTTGAGGTGGTAATTTTTTTCTCTTTCTAAAACCTTAAGGTAAAATAGAATAATTTTAATTGGGGATATTGCACATAATATTTAATGGTGCATATTGCACATCTGAGGCAAAATACCTTAGATGATGAAAAAGGTTGGTAACAACAACCACTTCAAGAATAATTCATTTTAAAATGCAATACAACTAGAGATTGTCTTAATATTAAAATTCGATTACTTTCATACCTTGGTGATCATGGAGTATCAATTTAAAAAAAAAAGTTACTTCCAATTTTTGCAAAGACAAAATTATAAGCAATTCAGGATTTATAAGTACCAAAGATTTCACACAAATACAAATAATTATTTGCATTCAAAAACTAGAGAGCACAGAACAAAAACTAAGTTGCCTGCTACATCTCTATTCATATGGTATTATTTTGCTGTCACAGTTACAATTTCATTACCCATTATCCTTGGAATAATAATTATCATGGTACCATTTGTAGAATACTAAGCCTCAAAAATCTTTAAATCTATAAGTCATCACTAACAAACAGTGGTTTAGGGTAGATGGAAACATACCATTAAAGCCACACAGTAGTCTTAATATTCTTCTCTTCTGACTGATTTCCATTGCAAGGAAGTCTATTTTGCTTCTGTATCCAAGACATTCATTTTCAGAAAATGGTACAAGCTCAAAGTTTTTTTATACAAAAATAAAAAAAAATAATAAAAGAAAAATTACATATAACCTAATGGGATGTTAAATAAAATATCTGCAACAACTCTGAACTGGCCTCTGATCTAGCATAACTCGGAAAGATTGATAAATCAGCCGATCGAAAGATTGCTAACTAACGGAAATAAATCTACAGAAATGAATTTGCTTCCATATCCAAGACCTCATTTATTTTCAGAAAATGATACTAGATCAAAGTTTTACTGGAAAAGTAATAAATAATAAAATAAAAATTAACATATGGCCTAATGCAATGTTAAAATATCCACAGCAACAAGTTGTAGGCTGCCCATACGATGTAGCATAACTATAAAAAAAATCAATATCTATCGATCAGCTAAAAGATCGCTAACTTCAGAAAATAAATCAACTGAAATGAAAACTAAGGTTTAAATATAAAAAAGTAAATACTAACTTTACAAAGGGTATCCAATATGCTGGACCAAAACTGTACGAAAGACTTATTGCACACAGAATGGAGATAGTATGTGTCAGCCATCTGCATCTTGTTTGCCTCACTGAAGCATAACCAATTAAATGCAGCTGCAACCAGAATTTCTAAGAAGGATGTGTTTACTTCCAGTTTTGATTTTAAGATTGGGAAAGATGCAGAGAATGCTGGGAAAAATGATAAAAATAACTTGGGAATACTGAAATAGGTTTATGACAGAGAAATGTGAAACGGAACAAAAAATGGCGGTATGTACTTTGTAATTATTTCCAAAATCTATCGTTTTTAAAAATAGCAGGGTTTTTTTTGTTAATTTTTAGATTTTCGAAAATTTAAGGAAAAATTTGTTGATAATAGTTCAAATCAAACTTGTGAGCTTAAATCAGAAGGTTGCTTCAGCAAATAGGAATGTTAACAAGAAAATCGGCAATAACATTTGGTGCTTCTAAGAAATGGCAATCAGATGGTTTTATAAAATTATTTATATTGTAGTTTAATAAAATATGCGACAAATTAAAAAAACAAAACATTATTTTTTGAAGCCTGAATTATATATTTTTATACGATACATAAAAAAAATTTACAAGAGCAATTTTTATTTTCAAAAAATGAATTTTGTTTTTTGTTGTACTAAAAACAGATACATGCATCCTTGGCCTCTCAATTTAGATTCTCTGAATGTATACAGACTACATGGACACTGGAAGGGTTAACTTTTGCATCACAAACAACAAGGTTGAAAATTTTAGTCCAGTTTTTATTTAAAACTAATTATGAGGGGAAAAAAGGAGAATTATTTTAAAAACAGTTGCATCTTAAGGAAACAGGCATAAAAAAATAACACAACTAAGTGAAGAAAGATGTGGATGAATCCATAATGCAATGGTTAAAAAACAAATCAATATAACAGAGTATGTGTGATTCACTAGAATACGTAAATAAAAATTTTAAGCTTACCAGTATCTATTGCTCCCATTGCCAGACCTCCTCCAGCCATAGCAATAATGAGAGACACAAGATCTCGGCTCCATGGTGTTGCTATTGCCGTAATTGACATAATCAGATTACAAAGAATAAGCAAAGGCTGTTTCCGATTAATACAATCAAACATAATCCCTCCTGAAAAATTAAGAAATTTTGGAATGAAAAAAAATTCAGCATCAGCATATGCATTTTATATATTTAAAAATCCCATTTTTTATAATTAAATGAAAATTTTAAATAACTACAGATGCATTTAATGCTAAAATAGGCATTCTCTCATTGTACAGTTATATGAAATTATTCATTCTGCATTCTTAATGATAATTCATATGACAGAATGGTAAATTGAAAAAGAATGGATGGATGAATAGAAAATCATTAAACATGTACAGTATACTGTATCAAAAAAAACTCTGGATATTTTAATATATTTTTCAATAATAATAATGCAGAACTAAATGAGTACCTGCATTTTCTACTTACCAAATAGTGATCCAAGTAAATATCCACTAGAACGAGCTAAATAAATGAAGGCAATGTGGCTGGTGTCAGTACCAACTGCAGTTTGGAGATCTAAAAGTGTTGGTCCAGGAATTGCCATGCATAGTCCCTATAATTCAATACAACACAAATATATATATATAAATTTAAAAATTTCTATTTCTATTAATTAAATCATATGCTTTAATCCTTTCTTTTAAATAGTTATGGAAACTGGAATATGTAATAGTAGCATTATGCATCCTAAAATGTTTTCTACCCAAACTGAACATCTTAAATAATTACACTTCTAAATGCACACTGTTTTTAATAAATAAATTAATTTAACAGTGAGATACAGTCTCTCACTATACTTCATGAAGCACTTAAGTGTTTATTACAGTACAATTACATAATATTAAAATTGATTAGTACACATTACTGTCTTTCTAGTACTTTCTCACTATACTTTGTGAAGCATTTCATTGTTTATTATGGTATAATTGCATAGTATTAAAACTGATCAGTATACACTACTATGTTTTTCTAGTACTTTTTGACTGATTTCAGAAGTAAAAAAAGCTTTGAATTTCTGTTTTACATAAGAAATATTTGCATTTCATTGGTAGTTAAAATTTTAATAATCACAATTAATAGCTGTACATTAACACATTAAAAATTAGAAGTCCAGAGGAGTGCTAATCATATATGTAGTGTTGTGTCAGCCCCATGCCATCATGGCAGCTTTTCAATCACTACCAATGTGCTCCCAAAGTTGTACCCTCCATTGGTACAGTCTTTACAAGATAAAGGATAGCTTAAAGACTGTACCAATGGAGGGTACAACTTTAGGAGTACATCAGTAGTGATTGAAAAGCTGCCATCATGGCATAGGGCTGATAATGACACTACATATGATATGATTAGCACTCCTCTGGACTTATAATTTTTAATGTGTTAATGTACAGCTATTAATCGTGATTATTAAATTTTATCAAATAAGCTGTGAGTTGTAATTTGTAATATTGGTAGTTAACCCTTCCCAGGTCAAGGAAGTGAATAGATGTTTTTTGTACAACACATGAAACGTAGATTTTTTTAAAAATTGTTGTTTGAAAGTTTTCTTACATATATCTTTTAAAGATACATAATTCAAGATTGAAAAATAATATCTTCTTTTTCACTTGATGCATATTTTATTAAACTACAATATAAATAATTCGATAAAGTCATCTGATTGACATATTTTAGAAGCACCGTATGGTATTGCTGATTTGTTTGTTAACGTTACTCTGTATTGAAGCAATCACCTGATTTAAATTCACAAGTTTGATTTGAACTATCATCAATAAATTTTTCCTTAAAGTTTTTAAAATCTCCTGATAATTAATAAAAAAACTGCTATTTTTAAAAATGGAAGATTTTCGAAGTAATTATGAAATATTGTACCCTTTTTTTGGTGTACTACTATAAAAAATATTATTAAAACCAATATTTTACTACAAAGTTCAAATTTTGTACTTCAATAAAATTCAGTATTAAATTCTCTTTAATTTGGAATATAACATGACCTATTTCTGCTGATCAGTTATTTAATAAAAATATTCTAAAGTTGACTTGTTTATTGGACTCTGCAACATGCCTGGACTTTCTTAAAATATGGTATGGAGAAAAAAATTATGGAGAAAGTTTTAATGAATAAAAGAATTTTTTTTTGTTATTCAGAAATAAATAGCCTTTCTATTCATGTGTATTATAAATCAAATCTGTCAATTAGTTTCTTTTAAACAAATTTTTATTTGTGTTGCAGATGAATTTTTCTACTACATGACTCTAAAAAAGTCCTATTAAAATAAAATTAGTTGTCTTTTTTGTTAAATATTTTATTTTCAGAAAATCCAGAATTAAATGCTGATTAATTTGGCAAATAACATGACATAATTCCTTTAATTAGTTATTTAGCAAAAAGTTCTAAAGTTATTTTTTTGCTTGATCAGAGAGAAAAAATAACTGGACCTGGGAAGGGTTAAGAATCAATCATCAGCTACCATTCACTTACAAAAGTACTCAAATGTCAACAGGAAGCCAACAAACTAAAGATTTTAAATTAAGGTTAGTTAACATTTGGCACTTAAACATTAATACATATTTAAACATTAAGCAATATATTAATAATTTTAATTGCACTAGCGCACTTGGCTATTGATCTAAGGGACCTGGGGTTCAGGTCCCAGATAAGGCATGGATGTTTGTGTTGTTTTTCTGCTGAGGTCCTGCCATCCTCACAGACCTTCTACTGTGGCATATAAACTGACAGGCTCCTGTCAGACCTCTGTAGCAAGTAGCTGCTTGAGGGGGTATTTATTTTATTTATTCAAATGCAAACATTATATTCATAATCTGAAAAACATGGGGTTATCTTAAATTCCCATATTAACTCTTTCACTGCTACTTTTGCATAAACCTGGGCTAATTCTGCAAACCTCAACTGCTCTGTGTGGTTATACTTGGTTTGAAAATCATGCATTTTGCTAATTTTCTGAAGATCTGCTGGCTTTTCTAACTGTATCGACATGTCCTGCCATTTTTTGCTTGCAGCAATTTTTATTTACAGGGGAAGTAGCAGTAAACAGTTTGAATAAGCTACAGAGAAAGCAGGTAAAAATATATAGTAGGTCAGGTATATATATATATATCAAATTATATTTTTAAGTAATTAAGATATGGGATAAGCTAGTAACAGTACAAAGAAACAAAAATGCTGCATTTCATAAGTACTGATAAGAAACCAGATTTTTTTTAAATCATGAGTTATGTTTTTTTTTAACTTACTATAAAATGCATAAAATTCTCAAGGAAGACAACAAAAAATTTGAGGTCGTATTCAAGCAAATATAATAATGTTCAAATTACTTTATATAATCAACTAGCAAGTTAAAATCTGAGTTGAAAACTAAAAATTCAAAATGGCAAATGGAAAAAAGAATGGGATATGTCCCTTGAGCCTTCTGAAATGTTTTAACTATGGGTATCATAGGCAAAGACTTGAGGATGAATTTTTAATGCAACATGGGGTAACAAGTAACCTGAACAAGAAATTTGGGACAGAGCACATAATTATTTGGGAAGTTGAAAAGTGTTAAAATTCTAATAATAAACAATAAATGTGGAAAAAAAATGATTTAAGTTTCTAAATCAGATTCTATTTTAAGTAGGGACTTGATTTTTTAATGTAAACTGAGGTGGAATAGGAAAAATCTATGTATAGTCATTTGGAAATCTCAGGGCCTTCAAATTTGTTAAAAATGACAACTCTTCAACATTCAATAAGTGGTAAGTGCCTCTAATAAGTGCATTATTGGAATTCTGCCAAGCATTACAGTAACATGTATTGTTCTGGGTACTGTCCAGGAAAAAAAACAACTCTGTTATAAGCACAATTCTTCAAAACTAAAATAAAATTATCCTGGACTAGAATGTGTGATTTTTTTTTAATCTGCAAAACAAATGATCCATCTATAGTAAATACAAAGATTGCCTGTAGTTATAGAATTCAATGAAAACTTATGTGGAAAAAATAGGAGTAGTGAATGAACCACATGGACATTGTGTTGGCTACTGCTGTGTGAACATCGATCATATGCAACAGGTTATTTTTCAAAACAGGAAGGTAGGGGTAGGTGACATAGCTGCAATAGTCAACATCAGTGTTGGTAGTGTGGAAAATATCCATAAGCACCTGCTGTTCAGAAAAATGTGTGCTAATTGGGTACCAAAGGCGTTGACATTTGATCAGAAGTCATTTCATGTTACCATTTACACAAGCTTTTGCAATGTTTTAAGTCTGAGGAAGATGCATTTCTGCAGCAGATTGTGACCAGTAATGGGACTTGGTTTCATTATTTTACTCCAGAAACCAAGTGAGCCAGCTGTGAATGGCACCACAAGGGTTCCCCACAGATGAAGAAATTCAAGGCAATGCTGTCTGCAGGAAAGCTAATAGCTCTGTATTCTGGGATGCAAGGGGTACTCGTGGTGGATTTTCTTGCACAGGGAATAACAATGAATGCACAGTATTATGCTACCCTCATAAAAGAGAAACTTCAACCCGCCATCCACAAGAAGCCAGGAAAATTATCAAAACATGACAATGCTAGACCACACATGGCTCACATGACAATGACAGCTGTGACCATAATGGGCTAGGAAATACGCCATCCCCCCCTACAGTCCTGACTTGGCTCCAAGTGATTTCCACCTGTTTGGCCCACTTATGGAGCATTTATGAGGGAAGAAATTCACTACAGAACAACAACTACAAGAATGTGTCGTACAGTGGCTAATACAGGAACCCAAATCCTTCTACATGGCTGGAATAAAGTCTTCCACAGAGATGGGACAAGTGTGTTAATGTTAAAGGAGAGAACCTAGAGAAGGACCCATAGTTTGGTAAGTATATTCCTATTTGTTTCTTTTGTACAAAAAAAAAAATGTCCAGGTCAACCTTTCAACCTTAAACCACCTATATATTTCCATCCTTAAAAGTGATTCCCCCCCCCCCCCCGAGGGTGTGATCCTGGTCATTATGTTAATTTGACCTTGTTTTGAGAGTCTTGGCTGAGTGCTGAAAAGTTGGTGTACCAAGGCTAAAAAAAAATGCCAATACCCATAGAGTGGTACAGCCAAGGTAAACCTTTTTTTTAAACCATTCAATAGAAACTTAAAAACCAATAATTTTTTTTACTTGCCAGGGGGCACTCTCAGCATAATAATGGTGATTGGGAATGGATGGAGATAAAGAAAGCCATTGATGAAGCCTTATTCATTCTCAGGAAATGATAAACAATAATGGCATATAAATCTACAGAATAAAAACAAAGGCTTAGTTGTAAAAGTATAAATAAAATACTAACTGAAGGAATAGACATGATATCCAATGCACTTTTGCCATGTAGAATGCATGTTTGCATGTAGAAGGAAAAATATTGGCTTTGGTTTCAATCCTGGAGAAATGGCAATTTGTTTTAACTGTTGTGTACAGTTTAATTATGAAATAATTTCAATTGTTCTCCAGATACTGTGATTTTATGTATAAAAAATGATGCTCATCTATATTTCCTGCAGATAAGCTATTAGCTTTGCAGGCTAAATGTAAAACAATCTCTATCTGTGTTTTGTGAGATGATGATGATAAATAAAAAATATATCTCCTATCTTCTTTGAATGCTGAGATGAATGAAAAAAAAACTCTAGAAACATTGAAATAGGTTCAAAGCAGAAGTGAAAGAGTAAAATGGAAAAAAAAGGAACAGATGTATCCTACTTAGTAACTGTTTACAAAATCCTCTGATTAAAATAAAAGAAATTTTTGGTTAATTTTCAGAAGAATTTAGAAACTTTAAAAATATGTTGGCAGTAGTTCAAATTGAACTTGTGAGTTTAAATCGTATAGTTTCTTCAACATGAGTATGGTAAACAAATATGATATATGGTAATGTCATGTTTCATCCATGGACTGATGCGAGTGCTGGAAGAAATATTTATATCATATCTTAACAAAATCTTCAAAAAATGGAAAAGTATTATTTCAAAAGTCTGAACTATGCACTTTTATGAGATAAAGGTGAAGAAATTTTTGGAACAGGAATATCTATTTTTCTAAAAACCAAAGTTTTATTTGTTCTGCTAGTCACTGACCAGCACCTATGCTCCTGGATCTGCAGAAATTCAATAAGCTCTGCAGCACTGATTGATCCAGAAGACAATTGATCTGAACTGCTGCCAATGCATTTTTCAATAAAGTTTTAAAATGCTTATGAAAAAAACTTTTTAACTCAGATAAAATCAGATTTAAGAGCAACTGTGAAATGTTTATTCTTTTAATTTCTTTCTTTTTTTCAATTTTGTTATCATTTCTCATTTAAACCTATTTTAATATTTCTAAAATTATTTCTGTCATTCATTGTTTAATTTCCTGAAAGGAAAATAAAACTTCTGTTTTGGTTTACTGGAATAGGCTACTTTTCCCCCAGTTTTCTTACAGGAAAGTTGCACAACTTGCTGCTGTGGATTTTTTTTTTAACTCAACCTAGTTATTTCTTAAATTTATTTTTATTATTTCTTGGTTTTTCAATAAAAAAATTCCAATTATTTATTTCTTAAAATTCAGTAGTCTTGGAAATGGGAATGAGGATTTTGTTGATTCAGAAATTAATACCCCTGACTATACACCCCTAATTATATTATATAAAAGTTTAATTCGCAAATTCACTGTTAAGATCTAAAACATTCGTTCTCAGATTATGATAATCACAGATGTTTGATCACAGATTATGATAATCACAGATTTGTATTTCTGCTGGATGGCAAAAAGATAGCTACAAGCTATCTTTTTGTTATCCAGCAGAAATGCAAAGCTTTTCTCATGTGAGCTGATGTTTTTAAATGCACATTTACCACTTATGACTTACAATAAGTTCTCACCATGAATCTGTCCTTTATTTTTTGCAATTGCTGATGCATTCCATCTTTATGCTGTTACTTGACATCCAGTCTTTGATGCTATCAGCTGTTGACCTGCCTAAGTTGTTTGACAGCACTTCAGCTCCTTTGTTATATCAGTCAAAATATTAGCCCCCAATTACATTTTTAAAAACATGGTAATATAAAAATAAAGAAAAGAGGATGTTGAAATTCTATATTTAGTAACAGTACCACAACATGATGATACAAATTTGCAAAGAGAGCCTTTTCTGTTGCTAAAGTGAGAGGGGGGGGGGGGGTTAAAGCTGAGCCTAGTGAAATTTTATTTTAAATAATAATTACTTCATGAGTTTCTATTGTATTGTTAAAAAGTCAATCCACCCCCTCCTCCAAAAAAAAAAGGCTATGCTGCTGAGAGGATATTAGAAATTTTATAGCCTTTGTGTAACTAACTTGTAGTCATTTTGTAAGATGATCCCTAAAGCACAACAGCCAAACAGAAAATGTGTGATTGTCATTATAATAAAGAAAACACCAGCCAATAAACAATTGTGCAAATTGGCTCTTAGTTAAATTGCACCACAAAGAAACCTTCCAGTTTTAGGATTATTTTTTATATTATTCAGAAAGAAATAATTTTTTTCTTAATATATATATATATTTCTTCCTTAATGTTTTTGGAATTCTGCTTTTCATTATATCACTGCAAAAAAGTCTAATTTTAAACTAATATACTCTCCATTTTAGTTAAAAAGTTTATTTTCAAAATACTTATAATTAAATACCTTTAATTTGGTATTTAACATGACCTATTTTTTCTGTTGATTGGTTATTTGGCAAGAAAAAAAAAATAAGTTTGCTTTTTTATTTGGATGGATACAGTTGACAAAAAGTCTGTTCCTTTTTCAAAGTATATCACTGAAAAAAAAAATTACAGAAAAGAATAATTTTTCTTTTGTTCAGATTTTTTTCCCATTTATATGTATTACAGTTATTTCAGTCTATTTGCTTTTTCTTCAATACAATTTTTTTGCCTTACAGTTTTTTTACTATATCACTCTGAAAAGGTTTTATTAAAATTAATATACTTTTTCTCATCTTGGCTAAATATTTTATTTTCATAGAATCCATAATTAAATGCTGTTTAATTTGTCATATAACATGACCTATTTCTAATAATTATTTAGTAAAAAGTTCTAAAGTTAATTTTTATTTTTGATTGAGCACATTGAAAAAACAGGTGGTCCTAAATAGGTACATGTAATTGTTTTTCAGGAAGGACCTTGGAAGGGTTAATGCCACAGTCCTGAATGGACATGTCTTAAAACCTAATATTATTGGTCAATCTAAGATTTTTCCCATATTAAGATGAATATATTAGAATGCTCTTTGCAATACTTTTTAGGATGGAAGTATTTTCCACTTTCCAAAGTGTTTATGATGACAGTATTAACAGCAATTATTTAAAGTCATTTTAGTGAACAGCACTGTTAGAGTTTAAAAGTTGAGGTGCACTCAAGTTGCTTTTTCATATAAAGTATGATGATAAAAAATATAAAATTAGGTGAAATAAAAACCTCCATATGAATTAAGCTATGAATAATGCTTTAAGAATTCAATTAATCCACAGGAAGTAATAAAATTATGCACTTATCATCAAGAAATGGGTTGAATTACAACTGTGAATATATAATAATTTTTTCTAAACCATATACCATTATTAAACAGCTGGAACAGCTGATTTTTCAAACAAAAATAAATAAACATTTGTACTTTATATTTATTGGTCAAAGGAGTTTGAAATACATTTGAAATTTTTGACAGCTTTCAAAACAAACTAAAATTATAATTTATTTCATATATTTCACTCGGCATGTATATACTAATTAAAACCATGTCAAAAGTTTGGAATGAAATATATGTCCACTGATAACATGCTACTCAATTCACAAGCTAGGCAACAGCAGCGACTGTAGAAATTTCTGATGCTTTTTGAGGGATCACTCCTGACCCATGGCAGCTAGGAATTTAATCTGTTACCCCTAACAGGCTAGAACTAAGTGGGGCCACCCCACCAAATTTAGGACAAATTGTTCACGTACACACAGAATTGTATGGAAACAGACAATTTCTGCCACTGATGACATTACATGGTCACCAGCCCATTCACCAGGAATTATAGCTTTTATACATTATGGAATTTTATACATAAAATGTGTTTCTAGTAAGAAGTTAATATTTTGATCACAATAAAAGCATTAAAATAGTTTGAGAAAAACAAACACTAAGCATTAATTAAAGCATAAAAAATTTGTGTAGTGTACCAAACACTGATTGAGAAACATTTAGCATCTGACTTAACAAGGACTGATTGAAAGTAATCCTTTTTTTTTTTTCATATGCTAGCATCAACTGATTTTTCCATATATGCAATCAAAATGTATCAGACTAATAATATATCATCTGATGGTGATGAAATGTGGTATTGTATGACAATAATTTCAGATCTATTGAAATGGTTTACCACCAATATAGAACTATAATCACAGAAATATAGTAAGGATGGAAAAAAAATATGAAAATGGACAATATACATTAACAGAAGAATACTAACAACTATAATAACTGAATAATAAAAATTTACCAAAGCAAAAAAAGAAAGGTAAAGATTTGAAGTTCTGGCAATTCGTAAATACTTCTGAGATAAAGTGGGCATTTTTATTTTTTTCAATTTCTGATAACTTCTGTAAAAAAATATATATATAAATTAGAACATGATGCTTACTAAAGCAACTGAATTAAGCATTTAAGGGTTAAATTACTTTTATTTATTATTTTACATTTACATTTAGTTAATTCTACTTTTTTTTTACAATACTGATAGGCATAATGAATTAATATTGATGTAATATACAGTCGTTTAGAAGTTGTGCATTACATAAAATGTTTTTCAAAAAAATTACATTGAATATAAATGCTGGAATTTGCAAATGGTTTGAGGGATAAACTTTAAAATTTTATTGCTCAATGACAGAGAACTTTCAGTTATTTCAATTATTATCTGAGCAAGGTCTTTTATGCTTTTTTTTTTAAGAGAATTCAAAGTGGGTTGGGTTGTTTTACCTCTGAGTGGCACTTTTTTGCACACAGTAGGCCAAATGGCCAGATCACAAGGACCCCAAGGGTTCAGAGAAGGTTGGGGGAGGGGATCAAATGGGATAGTTGTTGGGAGATAGATGGTAGCTTCTTATCAAGGCCATCGAGCATGTTCTCTAATGTGCGCAGGGTATGGCTCTCCCACACACAAGGCCATGGCTTAACATCCCATTAGACAGATGGCAGCTTTTCCAAGCCAATCAGTGTCACCTACTGACTGTGGGCATAGCAGGGAGTTTTGCAGAGATAAATCTCTGCACTGGCTCAGCTGAGACCGAACTTGGGAACTGTAGATTACGAGTCTGGAGCAGTACTAACTGAGCCACCCCCGCCCCAGTATTCAAAGTGATCACCAAGCATGGGTTGGGTTGTTTTACCTCTGAACGACACTGTTTTGCACACAACGGGCTAAATGGCCAGGTCACAAGGACCCCGAAGGCTCAGAGAAGGTTGGGGGAGGGGACCCACTGGAACAGCTGTTGGGAGACAGGTGGTAGCCTCCCGTCAAGGCCATCCAGCGTGTTCTTTAACGTGCACAGGGTATGGCTCTCCCGCACACGGGGCCACGGCTTAACGTCCCATCCGACAGACGGCGACCTTTCCAAGCCCATCGGTGTCCCCTACTGACTGTGGGCAGAGCGGGGAATTTTGCGGAGATAAATCTCAACGCTGACCCAGTGGGACTCGAACTGGGAACTACAGATTACGAGTCTGGCGCGCTACCGACTGAGCCACCCCCGCCCCCACCAAGCATGGTGCAATATATTTATTATTAATATTTGAAGAAATGATATATATAATAAAGTAGAAATGCCCCTTATTTTACTACGACATCTTTTATCTGCAGTCAAAAGCAATTTTTCTTCGTAGCAAATTATTTTTTAAAACTGTCATCATACTATCATATGTTTTTTTATTACTCTCCAATCATACTCCATATCATACTTCAAATGTTTTTTTATTACTCTCCAAACCAAAGCAATCACATATTTTTTATACATTTTACACTTTTAATAATATTCTATTCACCATCCAATTTACACATGAATCAAGAATTAATTGTCAGTCACTATATTTAAATATAACCATAACTCGAACCAACTCACACTGTAAAATGGCAGTATAGCTCTAACTTTTTTAACCATAATCTGAGCTTGTGTTAATAATAGACTGAAGCATTTAGTATTTTAACAGAAAATTCTTATAAATATTAAGTTTAGTTGCAATGTTACTTCTCTAGCATTAAGAGTTTGGCTGACAGCAATAATCAAAGCATATGCACTACTAGAAATTAGTCACCACATATTTATTTCTATACTGTCCTCTGACCCCTATCTAATACTGAACACAACACCAACTCTGACATTTCTTAGCATTTATAAGACCTATGGCCCAAAATAGCCCTATGCACTGATTTCTAGCATTGGTATATAGAAATTTGACCACTGATCTCAAAGGATTCATCACATCCAAAATTTCATGTTTCTGAGATGTATGTTTCAAAATACCCCCATGAACCAATTTTTAGTTCTCTAACACTGGTAGATAGGGATTTGACCTTTGATCTCAATGGACCCACCAGATCTGAAATATTTTTAACGTTTGAGATCTACAATCTGAAACAACCCCAATAACCAAATTTCACATTTTTAGCACTGGTATATCAAGGTTTAACCTCTATGTGACCTCCATTTGACTTGAAGGACACAACGGAGGTTAAGTTTTGGACTTTTCCTAAGTCTCCTAGTGACAAATTTTCAGAGCTTTACCATTTTAGCATCTCTTAATTAAAAATAATGTGATCTCCTATCATTCATGCATTCAAAATCATCTATATATATAGATCTTAAATGCACTGTTTGCATGACAAAAAATTTAAAAAGAAACTAAATAAATGAAAAATATTTGGTAATAATGGAAATATTATGAATTATTTATAATAAAATAATGAAATAATTTAGAAAAGATAAAAAAATGAATTATTCAAAAACTTTTACTGAAGTTGAAATGCATAAAACACATATCTGGAAGTTGAAAGGTTGCCATTCCCGATCATAGATGCCACCAGTGATAAAATCAGGGAGATTAATATTCACAATTAGCTGAGAAATGCACCAGAAATTGATAGTTAATGGTCAGAACACCTAGCATATATCTGAGGGATGTGGGTTTGGGTGCCACTTACACTCATTTTTCAGCATAATTATTTCTTGAATTCTGTGTCATCAGGTATCTTTGTTATTGATTGTGTTCTTAGAAAAAATACAAAACTTCGCATTTTTTTTAATGCTTAAATTCAGTTGCCTCTTTTTCTCTTGGTTTTTACTATTGTTTTAATCATAATTAAATAATCTTTCTTTTGATATATAACATTATTTCTCTCAATTTTTTTGACAAATACTAAAACTTCATACTTTATTTGACTAAGCACAATTGACAAAAAGGCTAATTTTCTTATTTCAAGTAAATATTTCCACATTATTCAGAAATTTCATTTCTATTCATGTGTATTATAAATCTTGTTAGGTTTTTTATTTATATAAAATTTTAATTGCCTTGGCAAATCCTTTTTTTTTTACGATATCAGCATGAATAAAGGGATAAGTACACTTTCTGCATCTGAGTGTAAAGGAAAGCACATAGATTTCTATCTGTATATAAAAGAGGCAATAATTTTACATACAACTCTTTTGCTCACAATCAAGAAAACAATTTATCATTCAGCATCACAACTTAACGACATATCCAAGAGACTGTCTCGCAGAGTTGCCTAAGATTCATTTATATTACTAATAAACTTTTCCAACGGGAAGTTTAAAATATTTACATGTATTGATCCATAAATTTCCACCAATAAGAGATCTAATTTATTAAATCACGTAAGTCTTCTAAATATAAACCAAGAGATCTTTGGACTTTTAAACCAGGCAATTTTATGAGCAAAGTAACACACATTTCACAAATTAACGAAATAATACACAATTATTATCATGCTTTACTTAATTGCATTTCATTTAAAGATGATATACATCAAATAGTGTTATTTATATAATCATATTTAATTTTGCTACCGAAATGCACAGATAACATTTTCCAACTCACCGGTGCACAAAGACAAGTTTTACATCAACTATATCGCTTTGACATCAACAGATCGTAAGAAGCAGACATTACAGTTACGGTTACATTTCGTTATAGCCGTAGTTATAGTGATAGATCCGAGATATGGAGATACGCAACGAAATCATGCAAACTGGGTCAAAAATTTATCCGAAACGCTAAGAAGTAATAGTAAAGAGCTATAGTCATATGTGCAGCTATCGTGCTAATCTTCGACCATAGACATCACATGGCAATACTTTGTAGACGCTCACATTGTAACACATGGTGGGTGGCAAGAAAACAGTTTATCATAGTTTTATATCGTAGTTTTATTATTATTATTATCAGTATACACTATCTTTCCAAATAGGTACAAGTTCATGGCCGGATCTTGGGGGGAGGGGGAGGGTCTGGTGGAAAGGAGTACATACTGTCCCATTTCATAATCTAGTACGGGTAATAGAGGTTAAAAATTATTCATTTAAATATTTCATGCTCTTTTTTCAAGAAATATTTCAAAGACCTGTAAAATAGAGGGGAAAGTTATACCTCATTGGAAATTTAGTCTCTTGCCCCTCCCCCCGGTTGTTTTTCAAATCAGGAGCTGTATAAATTCATAGAAAATATATATATATATCTGTAGTCGTGTTCATATACGAAAGGGAATTAATGATAAATTACGATTTTATATATATGCAAATCCTTATGCAGCCATGGACTACGGAGGTCCAACCAGACTAATTTTTCTCTCCAGATGCGTCTGTTCTGAGCTACTATTGTTGCATTTCGCCACTCCAGGCCAATTCTAGCAAGTGCACCTGTACAAGTTCATAGATAAAATATATATATAAAAGTAGTCTTGTTCATATACGAAAGTGAATTTCTTTTATGACAAATTATTTAGCTCCACACTGCCAGTTCACTTTTATATCTCATAATAAAGAGTAACCGTTGAAGTTATTTTGTATGCGTGTCTTGTGGGTGTTTTGTTTTTTTCATTTGAGGGGAGGGGGTTAGCAAAATAGATGGAACCAGAACTTCTTCAAAGTTTTTGTGTCTTTATTGATTATACACAAAGAAAAAAAATTACTTTATAAGTCTTTGTTGTTTTAAATGATTATAAACAAAGTTATTATTATGAAATGTTCCAGATGCCACAACTATTTAAATGCTAAACTTATTTTTCTTTTCTGAAAATCAAGTTTTTATTAGATTTTATTGAGATATTTATCTTCATCAGGATTTCAGTAAAAGCTAAATTAGAAAGTTACACCGCTTCGAATTAAATCTTTCCATGGATACAGAAAGGCCATTGCTTAACCCAGCTTCAGTTCCACTGAATGTCACTAGTTGGGGATCACGGAGAGAGGTAATGAAGAATAGATTAGCTAGATAAGGCATTTAGGGACATTTAGAAGAAACATTTTAGGAGTCATTCATGCACGTAACGAATCAACAGTGTAATTCAAAAGTGTTTCTCCTATAATATGGAGCAAAAGAGGCCAGAATTCCAGAATATGTGAATTATTACTCTGTAGAGAACATTAGCTATATCTTTTCATAAGGAAGTCCGGAAGGTTTATAAGGTCACATATGCTGAGAAAAGGTTAGCCATTGGTGGTGTAGTGGTAACATAACAGGCATGTTTCCAGGAGATGTGGGTTCGAATCCCACTCATGGCAAAACCAATTTTTTTCAGCTCATCATTTCACGAGTTCCATGTCTGCAGGACGTATCCTGCGATTATTTACTACTGAAGTAGTAGTAGTTTCCGCGTGAATATTTTTAGTAAAATTCTTTTATCCCCTTCCTCTATTGAATTTGTAAAACTAATATTTACCTAAGTAAATATCGAGAAAGTTCGGTAGTCAAGGCTGTCGGATTTTCTCCATATAGTATGTCTCGAACAAAAATCTTTAATATCAAATAAAATTGTTCGCAGTGAGACTTAAAACTTTTTTGAACAAGATACACTTTGCTCCGAATTTTCGACTCGCTAAAATTAAGTAATTCATCATAATTTAATTTTAATATACGATATTTTCTTTTTCTATGTACAAAATTGCCAAAGCTTTTATTTTTGCTGTATGAGTATTGAGTTCACTTCGCGAATAATTTTTGATAATTTTCGGCTCGGAAAACGGACGCTCTCCTTAAGCGTTACTCATTGGCAAAGCTAATATTTATTTCAACATTTGAGAATGATGAAATAATTTTATGTGAACAAGTTCTATGAAGCAGTTTTCAGATCTGATTTATGCCAAAATGCCAAATTGTTCAATTTCTGCTTCCAATTCTTCAACATTTAAATCACCATTGTTACGCTTGGCTACTGATCTAAGGGACCCGGGTTCGAGCCCCGGGTAAGGCATGGATGTGTGTGTGTCGTTTTTCTGCCGAAGTCCTTCCATCCTCAGCCCTTTACTGGCGTATAAATTGACAGGCTTTTGTCAGACCTTTGTGGCAAGCAGCTACTTGAGGGGGTATTTTTCACTTTTCTTTATTATAATAAAACAGCGCATTACCTTTCTTGTTTTCTTGGCTTCTTCTGCCATCAAAAATTATTCTATTACCACGAAAAATTTTTTGATTTACTTTGAAAACATCTTTACCTTCTAGTTCTACATCATTCACCAAATTTGTATCAAAAAGCTTTCTATTAATTCGTCTCAAAAAGCCTTCTAGTAAGAATTAGTCTCATTATTTTTATAGGTTTTTACCGGATATATTTCCAGCTTCGCTTCAAACGTCATCGAAGTTATCACGAATATTCGAATAAATGCAATTAAACTATTTTGGAATGACAGAGCTATTGATAATGATTCTATAGACCAGTGATTCAAACCATTTTGGGTCGAATGTCGCATTTCACCAAGAATTGTTTTTCTAAAGCACCTCTTCAAGGAGATGTTAATCTAAGAAGTATTCGATATTTTGCTTAATGTATTTTCACATAAACTGAAGACATCACCCTTTTCCCAGTGATTTGATGATAGTGACTTTAAATTTAAAGCTTCTTTAGACTGGCTTTATAATTTTTTTCTAGTAATAACTTAGTCGATCTAGAAAAAAAAACCGGTATATTCTTGAGCCACACTGAAAAAGTTTGTGCAAGCTAGAATTTTTTTAGTCATTGGTATATATTGTGTATGGGATACGTGAATCTACGTATTTCAGCAATCAGGTTTGCGGCCGAAAGAAGCATTTGCTTCCATAAACAATGTGTATGTTCGACGCATTGTTGTAAATTTGATTCCTACATTTTTTTTATATTTATTTTAAAATATATTCCAGTAAAACTCTTTTTATATTTTTCCAGTTTGCGAAGCTATCAGTAAAATGGATAGAAATCTATCGTATACTTTACTGTGCAGGTCAAAATGAACTATTATAGTCAGTGTGACCATGGCTGTATTAGATGTGGTATCTATAGTTATTGAGAAAAACTTACTTTTTATTTTTCGGTTCTTTTACGATATTAGTTCTTATTTCGTTTCTAATTAGAGTAATAAATTCGTTGCAAAGACAAACGATGGAACTTTCCTTTCTATAAGTTAGCATAATGATTTAAACGTGTTCGCAAAAATGCACTGGTGTTCAAAAATAAAGTATAATCAACAAAAACGTATATAAATGCAGATATCTGTAAAAGAAAGAACTGAAAATGGACGAACATGGAATATAAGCTACACGGAAAACTTGCTTTTACAGTTGCCGCATGTAAGCCGGAATATGCAAATTTGGAATGGGTTAAGAAATGCGCGAGTCTACTCGCAGCATACAGTTGTTCTAGGCAACTCTTGCTTCCATTTCAGTGGTATCTCGGGAGTCCAGACCACTGGGCGCATATTATGTTCACAGATGAATCGTGATTCAGCTTAAGTACTGATTCGCGACGTATTCACATTTGGTGAGACCAGGAACCCACAACAGTCCCTCGAACATCAAGAGACTACTCTGGTGGCCATGGCGGTTGGTGCAGGAATCATAACGAATGGACGTACAGACCTTCACACATTTCCGAGTGGCTCTGTTACAGCCCCGTGGTACAGAGACGAGTTCTTGAACTGCTATGTCAAGCAATTCTGGGGAGCCGTCGGTTCTAATTTTATTCTTATGGACAATAATGCCATCCATCATCGAGCTCATGTGGTTGACGATTTTCTGTAAGAGGAATATCTCTTTCGTTGCGATCTTATGCAACCACGGCAATTCCCGGTTCCACTTGTACAGCACTACCTGGTTATGAAAAGCCGTGCTTATCTAGAGCCGGGGGCAAGGAATACGCCCTATAGGCGCACCTCAACCGCAGCCTCACATGGCAGCAGTCCTATAAAAGGAAAGCTGACCACTGGAAGAAACCTTACTTTAATCTATTCCCTGGTTAGCCATGAACAAGGATATATAAATCCAAGTTCGATCGGCGTCCGGGGTGGAGACTCTTAGTAAGACCCAGACTTTTGTGAGGGCTCTGGCCTACTAGGAGCCAAACCCGTTCTGCCGAGCCCTCGAACAGCTCACCCAGAGCTCCTGATAGGTGAGGTCTCAGACGCTGCCCAACCAACCGGCCAGAGAACCGGTCGGCAGCATTGTCGACCTCGGTTGGCTTTGGCAATGCTCCAGCCGGGGACCCATTCCGGCATGCAAAGCCTTCAGCCAGTTTGCTGGGTCCTAGGCCCCCCCCCCACCACGACAAGGTGGTCCCCTATCGGGGGGGGGGGGTGTAAGAGGAATATATTTGCCGAATGGAGGAGCCACCCAGATCTGACCTCAATAAAATTGAACTTGTCTGGGATGCTCTAGGGAGACACATTAGAGTTCGCCAGGCTCCTCCCAGAACACTCCACTACCTCAGAACAGCACTTGTTGAGGAGTGGTCATTAATCCTTCAAGACCTCATCAATACCCTCATAAAGAGTAGGAGTCGTCGTTGCTAGAACTGCATGGCTATTAGGAGTGATTATAATCCATATTAACATACCGAATATCATACTTAATAGACTAAGTGTTATTCCATGTACCACTCCATGTCAATTGCACGATTATGATCTTAACGCGATTATGAATTTCTTCTGCTTGATTTACATTTGTAATCTAATAAAAACCTCTTTACCAAATTTCACTGCATTCCCTTAAAAACAATTCGGGTTACATACGAATTTATACATTTTCCTTCAATTTTGAGCACCAGTGCAAGTCAAATTCTGCCAAATTCTCTGAAATACCGATACAATGATACAAGTTCCTCGGGATTCCTTAGGAAATGTTTTTCCCACGAAAAGCCAACGCATGGAAAGTCAAATATGAAGTGTCCCAATAAAATGTACGTTCCTTGCAGATGTTAATAATACTTGTAATCAATATACTTTTGGTGTTTTGAAGTAATTTATTATAAGGAATACATTGGAAAACAGAGAATGTGACTGAAGTGTAGAGACGTTAACAAAATAAATTTGGAGTACTGCCATCCGCACGGGTAACAGTTGCAAGAATGTCTGATAAAAAAAATTTTTGGGTCGAATGGAACAGTACAAATTGTAAAGAAGAGACAGTCTGGAACGTTGAGACGGTCAACTGACAATGGAAGTGCTAGAAAAGTGTTGCAGGTCGTCATATTATCTCCGAAACATTCTGCAAGGAAATGTTCACCTGAGAATGGTATCTGTAAAACCAGTGCTCATTGCATTTTGCAGAGTTTGAAATGGAATTGTTAATTTTGCGAGTGGTTTTTTCTCATGTATGAGGAAAGAGAAACGTTTCCAGATTTAGGATTTTTTTTCCAGTGAAGTCACTTTAAAAGTTAATGGTGCTATTAATCGATACAACTCTGTGAAGTGGGCTAGTGTTAATCCACACATAAAAGTAGAGCAAGCAGATAATCGACCAGGCATTTCAGTGTGGTCCAGTCTGTGTTCCGTGGTTGTCAGCAATTCACTGGTGGTGGACATTTTGAAATTTTATGACTTTAACCCAAACAGGTAGTGGTTAACGTCTGTAGACTGTACTCTTAAAAAGTACGTTTATTAATTGTGTATACGTTTTAATTGGGATACTGTGTATACCTATTTCTAGCGATAACGCTTTAAGATATTTCCCTCCAAAAGTGATGTTCGCTCCCCTGTACTATTACAAGAAACGAAAATAGGCCGGCTTGAAAAATTCGCGGGATCTAGTAGAAAGAGTATGAAACTAATAAATAAAATAATAAACCGACAGATGGTGTCCTGTCGGTTTCCAAGCAAACGATGTAGCCAACTGACTGAGTGCGGGGCCTCATAATGACAATGGCAGATCCAGGGAGAAGCGATCAGGTGTTCCCCCCTCCTTAGAGCCCGTAGGGTAAAATTTGATTCACATTTAGGAATCTATTGAATGCGTTATCAAGCTCGACAGTGCGAAAAACGTCGATCAAACAGTAAAAATACCTCAGGGTCATCTAAGAACGATTAAAAGACATTGAATACTCAAAATGGGTTCCAATTGGTATCCAGAATTAGAAACAAATATATAACACAGTGCTACACATTTCAGAGAGATATACACATGGATTTCACACACTTTACAGGGCAATAGTAGTATATGAGTACATGTCTCGAATGGTATCCAGAAACTTGTTCGACGGAATTTTGTTCGACGAAAATTTGCTCGAAACGGAAAGGTTATTTTAGGAAAAATGTCGAGATGATAGTATTTCCCCAGTGCGAAAGATATTAGTGTAATTTTAAATTGAGTGTTGGATGGTTGTAGGGTAGTTTTTTCTTTCCTTTATTTCTGCTATTTTTTTTTCCTGTTCTGTTAAATGGTGTGTATTTGATTTCGTGTGAAAATGTGGATAGCCATGAAAGCAGTCTCGATATACAATAAGAGATTTTTTGGTATGGTGTATATATATATACATATTGGGGGGGAGGAGACTTTCCCCATTTGTAGTTTTCCGATTCAATTTAGGCGTCCATTCATATAATAACTGGAAATGTAGTCAAAAATGTGAATGATATATATTAATATATATTTTATATAAAATTTTTGAGAGCACTAAAATAGGGCAAAAAATATAAACTAGAACTGCGCTTAAGTTCATTCTGTTTCGTTCTGACCATATGGCCCTCTAGCAAAATAATTATTCATGTAGTCAGTAGATCTAGGGTATTAGAAAAGACATACTCTGAGTAATCATTGAAGTCAGTGTAATTATTCGAAATTAGCGACCCATTGACCCAACATGTCCACCCCATGTTATACCAATTTGGCTCTAACTTTGAAGTTCTATAACTTCCAAAATCACCATATTGAGAAATGAGGCAGAGGAAAATTTAAAGGTCTGATTCAAATCTATTTAAATCTCGTTTTTTTAACAACATATTCACAGTATGTAAGCAATCATTGAAGTTTAAACCTTTTAGAGCAGCAATCTGTTCTAAGAAATTTATATATAAAAAAAGAATATTAAAGATATCGTTTTCATACACTTTTAAAATATGTAATTACATATGAACTGGTTTGAAATAATATTGCTATTTCAACTAACTTCCACTGCTCTTATTATATGTTCAAACTTCCACAATTCTTTAAATATTGATGGAATATTGTTGAAAATGGATATTTAGATAGAAATGTTTTCGAACTTTACCTTTTTTACATTCTCCCTTGAAAGGGTTTATTTTAAAAGTTATAGGACTTCAAAATTAGTCCAATTGATATAACATGGGGTGGTCATATTTCAATGATCACTCAGCGTATAGTTGTAGCAGAGAAAATACATATGAAAGGTGCCATATAATAAAAAAATAAATACCCCCTCAAGCAGCTGCTTGCCACAGAGGTCTGACAGGAGCCTGTCAGTTTATATGCCACAGTAGTAGGTCTGAGAGGATGGCAGGACCTCAGCAGAAAAACAACACGAACATCCATGCCTTCACCCGGTGCTCGAACCCAGGTCCTGTAGATCATTAGCCAAGTGCGCTAACCACTCGGCCACGGGATAATGAAAATAGAAAAATACATTAATGCTGGTTATTTCTCAGCTGCCAAAGTTGGCTCACTGGTCAGCCACGGCCGCACGCATTACTCTAACTGAAAATATTCTCAAGGTTCTTGGTTAGGGGTGGGTTGTTGTTTTACCTCTGAGCGGCACTTTTTTGCACACCATGGGCTAAATGGCCAGGTCACATGGACCCCGAAGGCTCAGAGAAGGTTGGGGGAGGGGACCCACTGGAACAGCTGTTGGGAGACAGATGGTAGCCTCCCGTCAAGGCCATCCAGCGTGTTCTTTAACGTACACAGGGTATGGCTCTCCCGCACTCAGGGTCACGGCTTAATGTCCCATCCGACAGACGACGGCCTTTATCAAGTCCATCGGTGTCCCCTACTGACCGTGGGCAGGGCAGGGTTTGGATTGTTTTACCTCTGAGCGGCACTTTTTTGCACACCATGGGCTAAATGGCCAGGTCACATGGACCTCGAAGGCTCAGAGAAGGTTGGGGGAGGGGACCCACTGGAAGAGCTGTTGAGAGACAGATGGTAGCCTCCCGTCAAGACCATCCAGCGTGTTCTTTAACGTGCACAGGGTATGGCTCTCCCGTACACGGGGCCACGGCTTTACGTCCCATCCGACGGACGGCAGCCTTTCCAAGCCCATCAGTGTCCCCTACTGACCGTGGGCAGGGCGGGGAATTTTGCGGAGATAAATCTCAACGCTGACCCAGCTGGGACTCGAACCTGGGAACTACAGATTACGAGCCTGGCGCGCTACCGACTGAGCCACCCCCGCCCCAGTTAGGGGTGAGTGGAGTAAAAAAAATATCTGTATAATAAAAGTGAAATTTCGGTTTGTCTGGGTCCATCAATAAACCTATTAGTCACAAAGATGACAGTATTATATTTATGTTCTTTTATACGTTAAGTGAGTTTGGCTTGTGACCCTAAAGTTTTATCTGTTTATGTGAGTAATTGAAGATTGTTGATATCTTGAGTTTCGAGTTTGTGAATCTTTTCTTGACATCCTATGGTACTGGAACTCTTGGTTAACGTGCAAGTACATGAAGTCGTCCATATCTATCGTACACACTTTGACATCCGGAATTCCATTTTTTGTCACGTAAGCTTGACCGACCAACACATTATTCTCCTCATCGTTTTCGAGCACTCCATCTGGAAATTCGAGGTCGTGGTCTTCGAGGATCACGGGAACGACCAATTGGTAGCAAAGGTCTCTTACTGGAGTTTTTTGTGGAGTGTAATCAATCCACTCTTTGAAATTTGTTTCCAACTTGATGTCAGATTCTGATTTTTCACCCTACTTTTTGTTTATGAGAGGTTTTATCACTTCTTCTGGAGTCACGGAACGCAGTGTCCAAAAATTATCCAGGCAGCTAAAAAGCCAACAAGCAAGAATGATTATTTCCAGTTAACCAGTAAGCTTTATATACAATTTTTAAAATCATGTGATCTCATATGTTTGAATTAATTTTTTCTTGTGAACTTTTAATTCTTTAAGGCTTTTTAAGGTTTGAATTATTTCTTGAAAAATATTCTTAAGAAAATAATTTTTTACATTTTGAGAATTTTACTTCAATTTCAAAGAATTATATTTTAAAAATTTGAACTTTTTCCTTGAGAATTTTTTCAATAAAAAATCCTTAAGAATTTCTGAATATTTGCCCTTTAGTTTGATTTGTTTAGCATGAGGTTGGTATAATCAAGTTTTGAGACTTTAGTTCTGAGCTGAGACGTTTTTGAGCTGAAAACTCAAGTCTCGGCTTAGAACGTCAGCTGAAACTTGAGTTCTGAGCTGACGTTCTAATCTGAGATTTAAGTTCTGAGCTGACGTTCTGAGGACTTTAGGTTTTATTTGGTGGTTTGTGTGGTTCGTGGTCTCAATCAGATAATGTCATGCATATGAATCGTGAAAAAACCCAATTCTGTCAAAAATCAAAGTCAAATTATTTAATAACTAAAAAGTCAAATACATTTCCTAAAAATCACTAAAAGAAGTCAACAACATATAACTCTGATCTGAGACTTAAAATCTGAGTTTAGGTTTTTAGGGAATTTTTTAATTTCTCATCTTTTATATTTTCTATTGCTTTAAAACAAGGTTTTATCGCTGCAGATAAAGATTTTAAATGTTTCTTTACTACAGAATTAGGTTTTACTTTTCCCATTTTAACAAAAAATGAAAATCACTGAAATATCTGAAGATCACTGAATAGTTTGGCTCTCTGTTTGTGAGTTGAACTTTCTGAGTTGAGGTTTAGAGTTCTGAGCTGAGACTTGAGACCTGACCGGTAGTCAAGGTAGGCAGACGTCGACTCTCTGTTTGTGAGTTGAACTTTCTGAGTTGAGGTTTAGAGTTCTGAGCTGAGACTTGAGACCTGACCGGTAGTCAAGGTAGGCAGACGTCGAGACAGACGTTGGCTCTCTGTGAGTTGAACTTTCTGAGTTGAGGTGTAGAGTTCTGAGCTGAGACTTGAGACCTGACCGGTAGTCAAGGTAGGCAGACGTCGAGACATCGAGGCAAACAGTCAAGGTAGGCAGATGTCGAGACAGTTAATCAGGCAGTCGAAGCACCTTAATCCATACCCTCTAACATATCGTCTATTTTTGCCAAAAATACTTCATTTTGGGCATAAATTGTTAAGAAATCTATCTTTTCTATTATATTTTAAAACAAGAATTTCTAGAGATCTGTACATAGGTCAGTTGAGAAATGGTGTTGGTGGTACATAATTTAGATTCATAATTAATTCTTTAATATCTCTGCCCTCGTACTCGTAACTGAATGGTACTGGAGATGGAAGGGGTGAAGGTGGAGATGGAAGGGGTGAAGAATATGTTGAAGAATATTTTTTGGAAAGATCTAGGGGATATCTTGAAGAAAATGTTGAAGAATAATTTTTGGAAAGATCTAGGGGATATCTTGAAGAAAGTGAATTGGAAGTGGGATAAGGGTTGGAAAGATGATGAGGATAAGAGTTAACAAAAGGATGATGTGGAAAAGAAAGAGGAGGGGGAGGTAAATATGTCACCAAGAGGAATAAATGGAAAAAAGAAATATTGAGAGGGTGATATTTCTTTTTCCTTTTGCGAATTTCCTTGATCTTTCCGAGCTCTCTTAATTGATTCTTCAGATGATTCTTCATTATTATCAGGCATCGTCGAAGGATCAGGCAAGTCTAGCAATGTTGAATTAGGATTATTATTAGTTAAGTTTGGCATCGAAAGATCCGGTGGTCTAGAACCCTCAAAACTTTCACTTCAACCCTTCACTGAAACTTTCATTATTAACTTTGTATAAATCGAATTGAAAAACCTAGAAATAAATAAAATTGATGTAATTAATTTTTTGTAAATGGAAAGTATATAAGAAAGTAAGTGAGTTATTGATAATTCATTAAAAAGAACTAAGATGGAACAAAAAATGGAACAAGAATTAAATAATGTAGAGCAATTAAATGTAGAAAACAATGTAGGACAATCAAATATATCAAATGTGCAATTAAATAATTGTCTAGAAGCTGAACTAAAAAATAAAATATTAATAAGAAAAATTTTTAACGATTATTTTGATTCAGTTTTAAATGGCAATACGTTAAATCGTAATGAAATAAATAATAAATTATTAATAATTTTTGATTGTATAAAAAATATTACAGAATATCACGTTGATAAATTAAATTACAAACAAATCAAAATATTACTAATGAAAATTTTAATAAAAACGATAGTTTAGTTTGTGTGCTTAACAATACAGATATAATTTTTGATAAAAAGTTCTATATTAATTATTTAGAAAGTATTGTAAATATTCTTTCAGTTGAAGAATAAATATCTAGCGAAAAATTTTAAGATTTATGTTCCGATTACAATTTTGCACTATATATATTTAAAAGATTAATATCTGCATTAGAATATATCAAGTTTAATATATGATTTTATAATATATAAAGTAAATGACTTGGCAAAATTATCTTCGATTGAAATGGAAAGAATGTAAACGATCGAAAAAGAGGGAAAATATCGATGAAATACTTCGTTTAATGAAAGAAATAACCGACCAATTTTCTTTGTACGATCACGAGGATATCATAGAAATAATTACTGAAGTCTTTCAATTTTTATTAGGAATACGACAGTTATATTCGATGGATACTTGGAACAAGAAAGAAACACTCTTATATCGAATGTGTAAACAATGTGCTTTTTTAGATCAAAATTACGAAATGAATAAGCATTCTTCGTTTTATTTGTATTTTGTCATTTTTCAATGGATGTAAAAATGATACGTGCAATAACTTGGTAGAAAAATTGAAATTCGAAGTTTTTAGAATGACAATGTGTATATTAATATTGTTCAATAGTAATAGTATCGGAAGCCACTGCGACTGTAAGAACGAAGAATTGAACGCTCTCATGCACTTTTTAAAAGGTTGTAAAGACGATGCATTTTATTTATTGTTGCTATTAGCTGGAGCAGATCCATTTATAAAGAATAATCGTGGTGAAACTGCGCTACCCACTGATAAGATGTATATTTTAAAACGATACGATGACTTTCATCCATTGACGAAATGCATTTTAGAAAATTATATATCTTTACAAGAAATACTTGTAAATTCTAAAAAGAAAATCAAGATTATTTTACATATTACTTTTCCTCCCAAGTATTATATACCAACAAAATATCGTAATTACGTAAAAAGTATAACTATTCATTAATATATTCGCTAACAGATTATAACTTTGTTGAAAGCAGTTATTGTTAATCTGTTTTAAAACTTTCGAATTGTATGTTAGCTTTTTTTTTTTATCTCTGAGCTACACATTTAGTAGTTTGTGTTCTGAGCTCTTCAAACAATGAACTACGTTCAAATAATTGTTAAAACAATAGATTAAAAGTCAGTTAAATAGTTTTTCTTCGTTTAGTTTCATTTTTTCTTCCATCGATAGTTTTTCTTCTTCGTTTTAGTTTCATTCATAATTTTGTCGGTCATTGTAAAATTTCTTTATAAATAAGGAAATAGCAGGGTATAAAAGACAAACTTATTTTAGAAACACAATGAATTACGAAAAGAATCGATTAAAAAGTTTTGAGGATAGATGGTCAGCAAAATTTATATCGCCATATGATTTGGCTGCAGCTGGATTTTTTAATTTGAAAGTCTGTGATAAAGTTAAATGTGCTTTTTGTATGGGAATACTTGGTAATTGGAAAAAAGGGGATGACCCGTGGAAAGAACATGTAAAACATTTTCCATTCTGTCCACATCTATTTACTAACATAGAAACTAATAATGTTCCAATAGACCCCAAAGAAGATTGGAGAAATAGAGAACGATTATCGTTTCCTGAACGTGGTAGATATTCATCGGAAAAACCATTGTGTGATATTTGTCATGCAAAACATTTTCCATTCTGTCCACATATAGAAACGAATAATTTTCCAATAGACCCCAAAGAAGATTGGAGAAATAGAGAACGATTATCGTTTCCTGAACGTGGTAGATATTCATCGGAAAAACCATTGTGTGATATTTGTAAAACTTTAGAGAGAGAAATTATATTTTTTTCATGTAAACACGACTATTTGTTATAAATGCATCATTAAGAAATGTTGTCCAAAATGTAAATCTTAAAATTAATAAAAGAGAAGATATTGAAAATTTGTTTGTGAGCAGTAGAACATTATTTAAAGGATGTTTATGAGTAAAGGATAAATATCATTCCCAAGTAAATGGATAAATAGAATAATATGTCAGAATAGTCAAAGGTTGAGAGTTGAGATATGTAGTGTTGAAAGTTGAGATATATCAATATCTCGTTTGTGTTGAGAGTTGAGATATGTAGTGTTGAAAGTTGAGATATGTCAATATCTCATGTTATCATTATTTATATCTTTCATCATTTCACTTATCTACAAGGATTCTGATTCGTTACCCAAACATTTATCTGTTATAATAATCTCGTGTGCAAAAGAAATTTGCTATATAACTCGATACTGAACACTAGAAAGTATTCAGCCACGACTTCAGAAGATCTCTCACGACTTCAGATCTCTTGCCTCTCACGATGTCTACCACGATGCCTGTCATCTTGCCTCCCACGAAAACCACCACGATGTCTCTACTATCTGAAAACGATAAATTGTTGATTAGGAGTGTTGGGCTGATCATAGATTTCGATGGATTTTATGTTCAAAGTAAGTACTATGTTAGAGAGATGGGATGTGTCTACAAGTTGTAAAGCTAATTCTATTCACTTCGATATGAAGGGATGTGGAAAGAGATAAAGATATGAAAACTATTAAACATTGTGTAAAATTTGTCCACGGATTACCTTTGTATCCCAGTTGCAGAGAAAATTCTGTATCGCAAGATACATTTTATCAAATTTTGAAGGGCCTCTGCGACACTTTTTTTAACATCGGAAAAACCGATGGTCAGATATAAAGGTGGACATTTAGAAAGAGATGCCCTGTTATTACACATCCCGTCATTAGATTTAGGAGAATTAGGCTGCCCAAAAATTACTCAACTTCTAAGAAAAGATGATGATTACGAGGGATGTGGTCATCATCTCTGGGGTTCGTTTCACTGCCCTCGTATCGAAGTGAATGCATTTAGAGAATGGATGCTAGACCAAATATATCCTAATCCTAGAAATAGGATATATATTAGGACTTGCATCACAAATAAGAAGGGACGTAAAAGGTGGATCAGGAGTGGTTATCAAACTACCATTATCAATGGTATGATGTCGAGTAATTTTTTATTCAATTTATACGAATAACTTGAGTAAAAAATTATTAAGAGTATTGTTGGTTTTGTCGGTTTTGATAACCAGTCATCAGAGATACATTGATCCCTCTTGGTTTTTTAACCTCTCTCTGCATGGTATCTGCCCCATCAAAACTATTCAGCTTAACATCTTCAGCAGTTTATCATTGGTGGTTTATCGTGGGTGGTGGTTTACCGTGGTTCCAGATTTGAACCAATACCTATCAACGTCTTCAGTTGGTAGTATTGTGCATTATCATAAACTTGACTGTTTGGACAACTGCCTGTCTTGACTGGACGTCTGCCTGCCTTCACCTGCCTGTCTTGACTGGACGTCTGCCTGCCTTCATCTGCCTGCCTTCATCTGCCTGCCTTGGCTGGACATCTGCCTGCCTTGGCTGGACGTCTGCCTGCCTTGACTGTTTCGAAATTGTGACTTCTTTTAGTAATTTTTAGGAAATGTATTTGACTTTTTAGTTACATTAAAAATTTGATTTTGATACGATTTGATATTTGACTAGTACCTATTAACATTGAACCAGTACCTACCCAAAAGATGAAATTTTCACCCAAAAGTATTTCAGATAAAGAGATTGTATGAATCACCAAAATATCTTACATGAATTCAACTCTTTAGAATAAAATCAAGATGAAAAAATCATTAAATTAATTTTATAGGGCGAGAAAAAATAAGTTATGGAAAATAAAGCGTATAAAAGGTAAAAGTAATTATTTACAAGATGCTCTCGAAAGACAACGTTTGCAAATTTATCTTCGCAAACAACGTTCACAGGATTTGAAATATTCACCATTTATTAATTTAGAACAAAAACAGGCATTAGATCGTGAAAGATATAGATATAATTTTGATAGGTTAGAAGAAACAAATAAATCTATTCAACGATCAGTAAATAATTCAATTGATATAAATAATAATTTTAATTTTATGAAAAATAGAAATAGGAAATAAAAAATTTATTAAAAATAGAAATATGAAGTAGAAAACTATTTGCAAACTGACATATCCAATTGGTTCTTAAAAAATGACCTACGTGAGACTTAACTGGTTAACGAAGTCCACTACCAAGCTGGTGTTTTTCTAATGCAGAAGGAGTTTTTCTAATGCAGGAGAGCTTATTTTAGAAAATAATTTTAGAAAATAATCACAAGAGACAGAGATTAAAACTATAGACAGAAGTAAAAAAACTCAATTTGTAGAAAATGAAGCTGATTGTACAAGGCTGTTATTAAATGGTACAGGTCATTGTGTAAAAATTAGGCTTACGTTTCAAGTCTCTCTGTAAGGTTGTTTACACCCTGTTAGGTTTAGGAGTATAATGAAACGGAATAAATGCATTTTGAAATAAATGCATTTTGAAAGATCAAAAAGAAGTACTACATCCTTATCTGAATTTCCAACCCAGGTCAGTCAGTAACCAAGCACACTAACCATTTGGCCATGGTTGGTAAAAACATGTTTTTTCTGGTATACTTGGTTCAATCCTGCTTTAAAAATTTCTTAACTATTAAAATCTCTTAACCATTAATTAAGTTAACAATATGAAGACAAATATTTATATTAATCTAGTTAGTGTTATATTAATATTATCTACGTGTTGTGAAAACAACGAGATAAAAAAAAATTGAGATAAAGAAATATCAGATTTGTTTCTTGAACATAGTTCTAAAATGGAAAATTATTATTGTCATGATCCTATTCCTCAAATTTTATCCATGAAAGATTTATATCCAAGCTCAAATATTCGCTATGTACCTTCATGTGTACTTCTTCATCGTTGTACTAAGAAATCTGGATGTTGTGCAAATGGGAGAAAGTGTAGACCTTTTAATACTAAAGTAATTGAATTATACTTTAAAAAGAAAATTACATTCGAAAGAAAACAGCAGATAATAAAATTATATTTCATTAACCATACTCAATGTCATTGCGAATCTAACCTTTGAGATAAATTAGCGAATATAACCTTAAAGATTGATAATAAATGAAATTCTTAGTTAAAAACTTGTTAAACGAAATATGAATAAATGTTATGTTTGAATTTTTAAGAAAATATTTTCTTAATAAGGAAAAATCAAAGAAAATCCTTTTTCTAAATGAGTTATAAAGAAATATCAAATTAGAATTTCTCACTCTTAGAATTTCTCACTCAGTCAAGAAAAATATTATTTTATACTTCCTTCTCTATGGAAACTAAAAATTTGTTTTGGAAACTAAAACACTTCCTATTGAAGCAATATACGATATTGAAACAATGTACGAGTCACACTTCCTATTGAAGCAATATACGATATTGAAATACGAGTCACATCTATCATTAATTTATGATCATTTTTAAAAGCTCAACATATAAAGAAATACTACAGTAGATTAGATGCTTACATTAAAAATATAAAGAATGATCCTTTCGAAAGAAGGAAATCTTTGTTCATTATGATATCTTTGTTCATATGATAAAATTTTTTAAATCCATACCGAATTCTTCGAAATACATACCGGAATTCTTGAAATCTACACTAGTGGAACATGGGAATGTGACACGGTTAACACAATATCAAATGATCCTTTCGAAAGAAGAAGGAAATCTTTGTTCATTATGATATCTTTGTTCAGGACAGAAATTAAAAAAAATTTTAAATCCATACCGAATTCTTCGAAATACATACCGGAATTCTTGAAATCTACACTAGTGGAGCATGGGAATGTGACACGGTTAGCACAAGATCAAATGATCCTTTCGAAAGAAGGAAATCTTTGTTTGTTCATTATGATATCTTTGTTCATCATCCTCCTCAAGCAGCCATGGGCTACAGAGGTCCAACCAGACCGTGCAATTTAGTTCTCCAAGCAAGTCTATCCTGAGCTACATCTACTGCATCTGGCCACTGCACACCAATTCTAACAAGGTCCTGTTTGACATTGTCTGCCCATCGCATCCTAGGTCTCCCCCTCTTTCTCAGGCCTTTAGGCACACTGTTCATAACCCTATTCGCCAATCTATAATTATTCATACGGGCAACATGGCCAAACCAACGGAGTCTCTCTCTGCACAATATGCTGCTTAAAGGAGGTTGCAAACTCCTTTGCCTAACCTCATCATTAGTTACAAAGTTGAACCACCTAATGCCCAAGATACTGCGTAAGCATCTGGAATCAAAAGCATCTAGTTTCCTGTTATCCTGTTTACAAAGTGTCCATGTTTCACTACCATAACTAACCCTAGAAAGAACCAAACTATTATACAGTCTAATTTTAGTCTTTAGGTGTATACGCCTATTTCTCCACACTCTCCATAGATTCTTAAAAGTCCTGGCAGCAATCCCTACTCGTCTGTTAATCTCATGCCGCACATCACCATTATCTGTTACAAAGCTCCCAAGATAATTAAACTGTGACACCTGCTCAAGACTGCAACCATTCAGATTAACTGAATCACAGCCTGTCTGACCAATTTTCATCACTTTAGTTTTCTCTTTGTTTATAACCAAACCTACTCTGCTACCAGTCTCATGAACAGCTCGAATGAAAAAGTTCATCTCATCAACATCATTTGCCAAAAGGGCTAAATCATCAGCATAATCTAAATCAGAAATTTTCATATCTCCAGCCCATTTAAGGCCAAAATCTTTCCCTTGAAGTGAATTTTGCATAACATAATCAATAACCAAGCTAAAGAGAAAAGGAGAAAAAAATGCACCCTTGATGAATACCAGTAGCAATGCTAACCAATTGCTACAAGCCTTACCAACTCTCACACACGACTCAGTGTTATTATGGAGAGCTTTCATTATGTTAACTAACTTGTCAGGTATACCATATGATCTCACAATCAACCACAAATTATGTCGATCAACAGAGTCGAAAGCCTTTTTGAAATCAACAAAGCTAGCAACCAAAGGTTTCTGAAACTCTAAACATTTCTCAAGAATCTGCCTAAGTGAAAATATCTGATCCACACATCCTCTACCACTTCTGAATCCACATTGCTCATCACACAATTGACTGTCAACCAGATTCTTAATTCTATTAAGCACAATCATGGAAAGAACTTTACCTGGAACAGAGAGTAGGCTGATACCCCTATAGTTATCACAAGAACTGCGATCACCTTTTTTGAAAATAGGGATAACAATAGCTCTGGTAAAATATTTAGGAACCATGCCTTTATCATAAAAGATATTCAGAATTTCAGTCATCCAAGTGGTAACCAAAACATTCCCAGCTCTAAGCATTTCTGTAGTAATTTCATCTACCCCTGGGGATTTATGTAGTTTAAGTTTAGAAACAGCCAAAATAACTTCAGATTGTGTTATAGGTTATTATAGAATATTTCCTTTTGCTCCTAGGCTTCTTGACAGCCAAACTGTCGGAGAACTGATCACATATGCAAAATTCCCAAAAGTCTAGAATGTGCATTGAATGTGATGATTCATCAAGGATTCATCACACTGAATGTTGCAAATGTTCTTTCTAATGTAACAGCTGATATTGTAGATTCAGCAGCCACAGTACAAATGAATATTAAAATTGCATGACTAAAAAAACAATATATTGTTTTGTTTCTAATTTTGAGTTCATTTTTTCCCCCATAAGACTTTTTTTTTGTACTGGAGTTCAGGGCATATGTGCATCCCCACCACCATCAATTCAAAAAAAAATTCCACACTAGTCCGATATCTCTCTCATTAACCATTTTTTGGTGGTTTTTCTTAATATGAAACAAGAAATCAGGATTGTTTAACTACTATATACACCAAAGAACCAAAATATTATGACCAGTGCATCTTTATGCAAATCGAAGCAACTTCAGGTAAACTACGTGGTGTGTGGTCATATAACACTGTAAATAACATCTGATACTGAGCTCTCTTAATCAGTGTCATTCTTGCTCTTCAGATGGGAAAGGCAGCAGACTTAAGTGAGTTTGACAAATGCCAAATTGTAATGGCCAGATGGATTGGGCCATAGCATTTCCGAAACAGCAAGACTTCTGGGGTGCTTCCTTATTCTGTGGTGGTTAGTACCTTCAAAAAGCGGTCCGAAGAGGGAAAAACCACGAACTGCCAGGAAGTGTGAGCTGACCACGGCTCATCGATGCTAGAGGTGAGGGAAGACTATTCCATATGGTACAAGCCAACAGAAGTGATAGTGTGGCAAACTCGCCCGTAATTTGAATGCTGGTGACAGGAGTAATGTGTCACAACACACAGTACCTCGAACCCTACTGAAAATGGGGCTGCGTAACCTCAGGCCACTCCGAGTGCCCATGCTAACCTCGATTCACCGTCGAAAGCGCCTACAATGGGTACGCAAGCATCAAAACTGGGCCTTGAATGATTTCGAAGGTCGTCTGGTCCAATGACTCGTTTCCTGTTGCACCATGTGGATGGCCGGGTACGTGTGCATCGTTTACCTGGGGAAGTTTTGGCACCAGGATGAAAACAAGCTGGTGGAGGAAGTGTAATGTTTTGGACAATGTTCCGCTGGGAAACCCCGGGTCCAGTCATTCATGTGCAGGGAACTATGATGTATACCACCTAACGAAACATCATTACAGACCAGGTACACCCTTTCATGGCAACAGTATATATCTCTAGTAGTGCTTTCTTTCAGCTAGTTAATGCGCCATGCCACACTGCCCAGATTGTTCGAGAATGGTTCACGGAACATGAGAAAGACTTCCAGGTATTGCCCTGGCTTCCAAATTCCCCAAACATTAGTCCTATCGGGCATCTGTGGTTTATGTTGGAACAGCATATCTGATCTACAGCGGCTCAACCACGTAACATAAAGAGTTAATGAATGTGCTGGTACCAGATACCACAAGACACCTTTAGAAATGTTGTAACGTCCATTCCTTGCCGGGTAGCAGCTGTTTTGGCGTGGAGGACCAACATTATAATAGGTCATGTTTTGGTACTTCAGTGTATATTTCTACTGTTTAATATTTTGCATGCTCTTGGACTAAATAATACAGAGAAAATTCTTGTTAACTCAATTGTATTCATAGGCCACATGGTTTACATTCTTTGACAAAAAATTCACTTCAAGAATCCCATTGTAAGGTCATGTCCTGTATGTTGAAATTTTTTCCACAAAATACTTATTAATAACTAATACAGATTAGTCT
This sequence comes from Ryuthela nishihirai, assembly GCA_038380435.1. Taxonomy (NCBI): domain Eukaryota; kingdom Metazoa; phylum Arthropoda; class Arachnida; order Araneae; family Heptathelidae; genus Ryuthela; species Ryuthela nishihirai. The sequence continues at coordinate 32,455,557 of JAWZYU010000029.1, read as the reverse complement.
CTCATAAAGCCACCTCTGGCTGTGATGCATACCGATATATGATGGCATGGAGTCAAACAAAACTGATATCCTGTGACAGATTATGCCAAGACTCTTGTAATTGCTGCAGCCGATGTTCCATAGCTATGGGGTGGGAAGCCCTTCTCTTTTGTTGCTATTTTTTTTCAATTTTGTTTTGCTACAAAAGGTTAATGATCCTACTTGTTCGATTAATTAATTAATTTAAATTGCATTAATTGTCCTCTTTGTTTTATTAAATAAAAGGAACTAATTTGTATAGTATGAAAATGAACAGGGTCATTCCATGTGAATTCAACCAGGCCAGTTCACTGCCCATCACAGATTTCAATGATCTTTGCCATAAATTATAGTACATGAATGATCTCTACCTGAAATATTTTGAGTCAAAAAATTTTTTGTAAGATGTTATAATCGTTTAACCTAAGGGAAAAATATACAATTTGTGATTGTGACTAAACGTTTCTCTTTGCTTCTATGGTAGATGAGAAGACTAAACTTGGTGTACTGATGTATATTTTGATTAATTAATTAATTCAATAAAGAAATCAAATTTTCAAAATGTATTATAGTTTTGAAGAAAATTTTTTTAAAAAAATGAAAATTTAAAAAGGTAAAAAAAAAGTGGTGGCCCCAAATATAAAACTGATGTATGTTGTACATTATACTCCATGAAAATGCTGTGCAAAATTTGGAGTATGGTACAAATTCAATATTTTTTTTCTCATTATCAAAGAAATTATCAGTTATCACTAATGATGCACTTCAGGGGACCGCACTGATGCTCTTGCGCACACACAATGACACACGGAGCGGTTACCAATGTGTTTGCTGCTTTCACTCAAGTGCAGCTTTGTATTGTTCACAATTAGCATTCATCTGCTACTTACAACTATAATGTTGCTACTGATAATTTCACCATGAAAAGTTCATATCCTTTTTTTTACAGACGAGCAAACGAAAAAGCCCAGTATTTAGAGGCAACAAGTTTATCAATGCAAATGTTGAGTGATACATAGGGTAACCAGATTGCGATCGGTAAACACCAGGACAGGTTATTAAATGTTCAGACTTCAGTTTGTATAACTTGAAAATGGTAATTATGCTTTATTTTAGGTCAACTGTTCTATAATAATCAAGGAAAAAAAAAATATTTCAAAACTTGAAAACTGATGGTGCAATCACAACTACCTCCATTTTTTAATCTTTGAGGAAAAATATTTCTTTGCTGATATTATCTTAAGTGTAGTGTCAAGGCAGAAGCAAGCACCTGATGGTTTAATTGAATAACTGTTTTCATTTATTAGACTTTGCAAAATTAATTCCAATTGCATTGTACTCGTACTTGGTACTTCTAAAATATAAAATCAATTCTCTTGATCACTATGTCGGTAACAGCCATTTTCAGTTTCAATGATTATATATTCTAATTATTATCAATGTATTTGACTATAGCATTTATTTTGTCAGTAATGAATACAACTTCATTTAAACAAAATGTGCTCGAGTGCAAGCAGCACACACATCAGTAACCTCTCCATTAGTCTCCTCTAGTGCAAAGGAGAGTCAATGGGGTACCCTGAAGTGCATCATTATCATACGTAAAATTTCAATTTTTTTTTACCCATTATCACAGAAATGACCATACTCCAAATTTTGCACATTTCTATGGAGCATAATGTACAACATATGTCAGTTTTAATTTTTTTACATAAGGTGCTGCATAATTTTTTTTTTCACTTTATAATTTTTTCCCAGATTGTGTTACATTTTTAAAATTTGGTTTTTTAACGAATTTATAATCCAAATTTACATCAGTACACCAAGTTTGGTCTTCTTATCTGTCGTAGAAGCAAAGAAAATAAGAAAAAAATTTAGTCACAATCGCAATTTGTATATTTTTTCCCTTAGGTTAAACTATTATAACTCCTTACAAAAAAATTTTTGACTCAAAATATTTCGGGCAATTAGACATCATATGTGTACTAACATTTATGCCAAAGATCATTGAAATTTGTGATGGATGGTGAACTTTTTCCAAAATTTCGATTAATTTTTTATGGTGTGCATGCAGTCACCGCTGACTTGGATCATTCATCCACAGGTCAAGCTCTTGTAATGAAACCAAAATTGCATCCTCAAGTCTCCACTGTACTTTTTCAATGTTGCCCTGCTACTTCCTTGTTAATTTTGTGTTGCTCACCTATTATGAGCATTAGGATATTATTACTTTCTAATTTCTTTCCAGCCTCTGGGAGTCATGCCTGCAATTACTAAGAGTGCATTAGATACTTAATACTTTTTTTTAGAGAGTACTTATAAGACCTGTATAAAAAAAATGAAGTTTTGAAGAATCCAGATATCAGGTTACTCCCTCAATATATTTGTGAGTGGAAGCTAAATTCCAAAATATGTTTTATGAGAAAACGTGAATGAAGATAAATTAAAAATCAACCTAGTCTAAATCTCCATTTTTCAACAAGATCGTCCAGAATTTATAGAGCTATGAAAGTCTGAATATTCAACAAGAGCAATGCCATAAAATTCAAAAATGGAAGAATTATTAGTATAAAGTTTTTCAATATACATCTGTAATATTAAATAGCTAGTAATAATAATTCTCATTTCAAATTTTCTGGGATAACAAAATCAGTGGTAAATATTAGAATTTAAAATTTCCAGCTGCCATAGCTCTATATGCACCAACCAACTGTTGAAAAATCGATATTTAGACCATTGAGATGCTAAATTTATCCCATTATATTTTCTTTTAAAAAGCTTATTTTACAAGTTGTAGAGCCAGCAATATATCTTTTGGCTTTACCCGAAGTTAAACTGTGATAGTGCTATTGATGAGCCTTAAATGAACAACCTAAATAATTAATACACCGATTAAAATTCGTAATACTGAATTTAACAGTGAATGGTTGTGGTTCTTGTTCACCATAGTGGAAGAGACAAGTCTCTTCCGCTATGGCAAACTGGAATCATGCGACAATGACAAAATCATTCCTCCTTTCCCACTATTTTTATAGCATATCCTAGTAGTAATTTATGGGAGAATAACACTAGCTGTAAGCGACCCAGAGTAGCGATTCCGGATATTTCCACAAAATACCAAAACAAATGTCGCATGCATGCCAAATCCCATATGTGCCTTCACGTTACCTAACAAAAGTAAATCATAGGCACTAACACCCCACAGTTATCTATAATATTACACTTCGACTTCATATGTTTCCCAAGCAGCACCATCTCTTGGCTGAAACTCGTGAACAACTATTTGGTGATGCAGTGTGTTAAAGGATTAATTAAAAAAAAACGAAAATTTTACGTATTGAATTGATATTCGGTTCTTTCCGATATTTTTTTCTTGGAGATAGATTTTAAATAACCTAACTTTCTAACAGTCCATATTCAGAGCGTTGACTATAGTTTATATGAATAATGAAACCTGAAAAAAAGTAAACGGATAAATTTGGAACAAGCTGCAACTGCATTTTATTCTACCTAAACTATCCTTTATCTCTATTCCACACTCCCCAGCAGAGGATTACACAGTGACAAAACAAGAAAAAGCTACGACCTATAAGCAGTTCACGACCACGCATTTTTTTTTTATCATTGTATTGAATTTTAGGTTTACTCCTATCCCCGGGACACAGTTTCAAACCTGCCACCCCTTACATGGGGGAAAGACCATTTTCGCCAGGTCCTGATGGAAGGATTTTGATTATTCACATAACCTGTACTTACGTTTCATAAAGTAATGTCATGTAGTACCTTGAACTCCAGGCTAAACATAATCAATAACATCCTATAATATACTCATAATAATTATGCATAACGAGTAATAATCACTCTCACTGTCCCCTCCGGTCTTCTAATAGTAAAGAGCTCCGTAACTATCAGAAGGTTAGGTCATATGACGTAGCAAAAATATTCACCTATCTTCTGATCAAAGTAAATGTGGTGTAAGGAGGGTCTATGAAAGAAAACGACAAAAAAAGGGGGAGGTAAAAAAACATTAAAAGGCTCCCTCTAACGGCCACAGGTGAAGGAGAGTACAGAGTTGGCCAACAATGACGGACTACAGGCCTGCCCAGTTGGTTGAAAAAGACACCTTTAAGCGAACCTCCTATAATATAAAATCTCACTAAATGGCACGCAAACACACCCGGTTTTTCCAGTCGTTTTCGTGTTAAAAAGCAACGAGGAAAAACTTCAAATGTCGTGAATGTAAGGAACCCTGGCAAAAAAATATGCTACATTTATGTTTGTAACTTATATGCTGGTAAAATTTTTGAAACGGAAAGTGTTTTTAGGTAGAAATTTTTTTTATAGATTTAGATTTAAAAAATCATAATTAGTTAAGTGATTTCGCTTCTGTATACCGTAAAATAATAGTTTTTTTTTTTTACAAGCAATGTATGATTAGATATTCGAAATTATGGTGGTGGGAAGTGAACATCCTGAAGTTTTCGTAGGAAACAATTCACCTCTTAGACCCAGGGTGGGTGGGAAATTGCAATTGTTTTGTTCTCAGCAAAATTTCTTTATAGAGATGAATTTTTTTTTTTTGCATCGGAGAGGTATTGATGAAATACTATGATTTTCACTTTCCTAGTCTCCCAGAAGCTGTAAATGCACCTCTGTCGAAAAAGTTGAAAATTTCAAATGAATATTGCAAACAATGTATTTATGTTAGAACTTTGAAATTTTGATTGTGGAATGTGAATATCACGTTGTACCATTGGCAATTATGAGTTGACCACTTAGCCCAAGGGGGTGGAAAATGCATTTTTTTTTTATTTTAAGAAAATATTTTTTTTTTATACAGAAAAATTAAAAAATTATTTGGTGTTGCATAGTTATTGATGAAATATCATGATTTACACTTTCCGAGGTTAGAATTAGCGTGATCCTCTGTCAGTCAATCATGCACAATTGACTATACATTAGGTATTACTCTGAGTTAGTGATTTCAATTATCACTGTGAATATAATACTCTTTGCATTAGCGACAAAAGAAATTTGAAGCCAGAAAGATGTAAAAAAACATGATTTCCTTTCTCCCGATTAACCTGTTTAGTGCCACGAGCTCAGCATCTGAGAGGAGAAATTTTGTGATCTTGAATGCCAAGTACTCAGTATCGCGTTTTTCTCGATTTAATTTCTCTTGCTTTTTTGCTTTCATTCTTCTTGTTTTTTTTTATCTGAAAGTTACAACGCATTTTCAGCTGTCTTTCTGTTTTTTTTTTTTTTTTTTTTTTTCAAATTGATATAGTTCATAGTTATTTTAAATATCGATTGTAAAAGGTATCGAATTTCTGCACCAAGAGAACGAAGACAATCAAAGGAGCAAGGATATACGACGTGACCCATGACTGAGCCGAGGCCGACTCCGCTCCCCGTAAATTCAAGGCATGAAGTTCTGAAGGTAATCCAATTTGCAGTTAGTTGTCTAACGTGGGAGGGGGGGGGGGAGTCCTCATCCATTTGTAGTCTTACACACCCCTAGAACACGTGATACGTAGCTCCTTTGATCTTCAATTCCTGTCTCTTTGTATTTATATCATACGCACCTGTTCTGGACCGACTTATCGGAAAACAACGTATCATCTTTAAGAACAGAGAAAATTTGAAAAATTCCGCATTAAAAATTTTTAGTTTTGAAAAGATTGCAATTTTAAATCCGAACGCAGAAAGCACTCAAGGAAAACTTATGCAGACAACATGGATTGTTTTTCAAGTGTTTGTGCGCCATCTGGTGGATTTTTTTGCATAAGAGTGTCTCGAGAAAACTCGAATTGGGCAGGCCTGTACTCTTATCATTGTTGGCCAAGGTACAGATAGGTAACTCCCATAGACCCCATGGTTATAAAAAGAGTTCGCAGTGCCTTTCTGAACATTTCGCAGTCACCGGTGTCAATCCTTTGGTCACTCACAGTTCAATTGCCGCCAGCCTCCCCGCTGTGTTAAATGCGCAGGGTAACACTTCACAGCTCTACTCCACACAAGTGCACTAACTGTGCTGGCGATCACACTGCCAACTATCGTGGATGTCCCAAATTCCCCAAACCCACATTTCCGAATACATCCTCACAGCCTCCCTCAAACTATTCCAATCTCCAGCTCCCCCATTCCACCCTCCTTCCCCCGACTCTTCTTCCTTATACTCTTGCCCACATCCCACCCTCTACCATTTCTTATGCTTCTCTTGGGAGATGCAATCTAATACCAGTACTAACCGTCACCCACTGCCGCTCTGCCCCTCCCCATACCCACTCACCCCCCACTCCTTCAGCTACATTCCTTGAAACAACTCTTAAATTTCTTCAAAAGGTAAATTTATCAGATTTTTTGTCATTCCTATCTTCCGCTATTGCCAAACTTAGTTCTGCACAAAGCCCTACTGCGCAAATCAGCATCATGTTTGAATCATTTAATTAATTTGTTTTACATTTTCTCCATGGCAACTACTCTTCAAACCCTGTATTTCAGATTATGTCCTGGAATGCCAACGGCCTAAAAACAGATTTCCTGGAGTTTAATCATTTTCTCACTGAACACTCTATTGACATAGCTCTGATTCAAGAATCGCACCTCAAACCAAGGGAAACAATTAAGGTACCAAACTTCAGCTGCTATAGATCTGATCGTCTCCACAATGAAGATGGGGGGGGGGGACTGACATATTCATCAAGAACTCTATCCCGCATGCACAGTTCTCATTCTCTGGCCTTGCAGCTATTAAAGCTACAGGAGTTATACTAACAAACACTCCTATAGGCCAGGTGCTACTTGCGAGCATCTATTACCACCAAATGCTGCTTTCCTCGACTCTGATTACGATATCATTTTTAATAACCTCCCCTGCATTGCTTCAGGAGACTTCAACTCCAAACATCCCATGTGGGGCTGCCGCAGCACAAATATTTCCGGCAGACGACTTCTCCACTACACATCCATCAAAGGAATTGTCATCGATGCTCCTTCCACCGCGACTTATTTTTCATCCAATGCACTCCACAAACCTGATTTCTTGGACCTCGCCCTGTTTTACGACATATTTGCTACATATGATATTTCTATTGTAAACTCCCTCTCCTCCGATCACAGTCCGGTTGTTATTTCATTAAATCTCACAATCCCACACTCCACTAATTCTCGCATCTCTACACATTGAAATAAATTCAGAACAATTCTCCTTTAAAAAATTAACTAACATTTCACCCTCCACCTATGACATTGATGACCTTATCAATTCATTTACTTAACTCTGTCTAGGCTGCATCTAAAACACACCCCATTACTTCAAATTATAATAAATTACCAACTCATCTCATTGATGAAGTTAGACTAAAAAATTTGGCCAGGAAGCAATGGCAACATTCACGTAGTAAAGCCACTCCAATGAGTAAGTGTGACAAATCCCATTACAACTCCCTTAAAACTAGGCTTAGAGCCATTCAAAATGATTTGGCATGATAAAATTGCTTCCTTAAACATGCTTGATGGATCTATTTGGCAAACGATTCGTGCCCTTAAAGCAGGCATGTCAAACTCGTTAACCACCGAGGGCCATATTAAGTATTATATATTAAATCCCGGGCCGCAAAACAAATGGAAATAAAGATGAAGCTTAGCTTTTATTATAAACAAATCAATACATACAAAATAATAATACACAGAATATAAACATATTAAAAAATACATATGTATGTAGGAAAGTTTCTTTTTTTCAATTTAACATTATTTAAATAAAATAATATCATTTTGTTTGAAGGAACTTGGCAACGTTTTTCATTAACCAAATCTTCAAATTTGGTTGAATTTGTTGAGCTATAGTTATTTTTAAAATTGCTTGTACATGCTTGTCTGTATCTTTCCGCAGTTTATTATTTTTTAAAGTGGAAAATAGTTCTTCGCACAAATATGTGCTACCGAACATAGATAAAATACGTTTAATTGCTAATAACACATTGGGAAATCGGTCCGGTGATAAATAATTATAGAAATGTGGAATCCCAACATTCATATATTTTTGTTTCAATACGGAATCGCACTGAATTTCGATTAGTTCCAGTTGTAAATTTTCATCAACAGTTTCAACATCGATGGACAAAGGAGAAGTAAATAATTGAAATTGATTTTCGCATTTCTTGAAGTCCAAATATCTTTCGAATTCATTTTCTAACAATTTAATTTGGTTGGCATATTCTGAAAACTCCAATTGTGGCGATTTTTGTAATAATGACTGGCAAGATTCAAAGTGAGATAAATTTTCTTTTTGAATTTGTTTTTGCCAGAGTAATAATTTCTGTTTGAAAACGTTGATATTGTCAAATAAGGTGGTAACCACATGCTGTTTGCCTTGTAGTTTGAGATTAAGTTGACTAAGGTGATTTGTAATGTCAACGGCAAAAGCCAGATCTTTTATCCATTGATCGTCTTTTAATATTTCACATTCACAATTTTTGGATTCTAAAAAAATGATAATTTCGTTCAACAATTGAAAGAATCGCTTTAAAACTTTGTGACTGGAAAGCCATCGAATTTCTGTATAATAAGGTAGATCGAGACTTCGATATCTTTTAGAAACTTCCTAGTAGACTTCCTATATCTTTTAGAAATTTACTAAATTGACGGTGATTAAGTCCACGTGCGCGAATATAATTTACAATTTTAGTAACATTTTTTAAAACATGCCCGATATTTGGAACTTTAGAGCATAATGTTTGTTGATGAATAATACAATGAAAGTGTCGAAGAGAATTATTACCGTGTTCAGTGCATTTTTCTTTTACTTGTGTAATAACTCGTTTAATAACACCAGTCATACCAGGAGCATAATCAGTTGCAAGAGAAGCTAGTTTTTGTAATGATAAATTATATTTATTCAGAACATCCATCATTGCGTTAAAAATATCAACCCCAGTGGTTGTATCGTGCATTGTGATAATCTCCAAAAGCTCTTCACTTACTTTCAAGTTCGCATCACATCCGCGAATAAAAACAGCTAGCTCAGCTTTATCTTGTACGTCTGTGCTTTCGTCAATTGCAATGGAAAAAGTTTCAAATGTTAGAATTATTGATTTTAGTTGATTACGTAAATTTTCGGCTATATCATCAATTCTGCTGGCAATGGTATTTCTTGTTAAGCTTACAATTTTGAATATTTTTAATTGTTCTGGGCGCAATACTTCCACTGCCTTAATCATACATTCGCTAATAAATTCTCCTTCAGTGAATGGTTTCGACTTGGTTGCAATTAAATGCGATATCAAATAGCTCGTTTTTACAGCAGCTGTATTATCTTCAATAGGTTTGGCAAATATGCTTTGTTGTTTTTGAAGTATCAAACTTAATTCTGACAATTTATCTTCACGAAGCTTTCCTACATATTTGTCATAATTTTCTTTATGAATTGTATCATAGTGTCTTTTAATATTATACTCTTTAGAAACCGCTATGGAGTTTCTACATATCAAACAAAAATTTTATTTTTTCCTTGAATACAAAAGTACTTTAATTCCCAATTTTTTTTAAAAGTGCGATGCTCTTCTTCAATTGATCGTTTTCTGCTCATACTTGTGGAGGGCTTGTGCATTGTTTTAATAAATTGTCAGTTATACACTAAACAAAAAACACTACTTTTTTAAACCAGATGAAAATTGTTATGTGCAAACTAGACTCGAACGCAGTATTCGTTCACTGACTGCTAACGAATAGCTTCCGACTCTATTGGCATTTCGTGACTCATTGCCATGCGCAAAGTACGTATATTTGAATGACCTCAAGACATGTGTATACATGTCGGAGCCCGATCGTAGAATTGCTCATATCATGAAATGCCACTATTTCATGAAGTGATCGGACATTTCATGATATGAGCAATTCTAGATCGGGCTCCGACATATACATTTATGCGCAATAGTTTCCCTTATATATAAATGGAAATGTTTTCTGAAATACGTTTATTTAATTCATGTACCGTGTACGTACTTATAATTTTAATTAAAAAATCCAGTGTGGTCAAAAGTTAAATAAACGTATTGGTTATCAATCTTGGTAAAAGTAAAAATAAACGTATTGGTAGTTCTTGGTAAAAGTAAAAATAAACGTATTGGTAGTAGTAGTAATCTTGTCAAAAGTAAAAATAAACGTATTGATAGTCAGTTCCCGGCGGGCCGCTGTTTGACATTGAAACCGTGACATTTGACCGTGAAGTGCGCAGACCCGTTTGGGGGTGCCTTAAAGGCACCCCCAAACGGGTCTGCGCACTTCACGGGGGATCAGGGTTGATGTTCTCGGATTCGGAGAAGGCTGAAATTTTCGCTGATTCCCTTGAATCAAAATTCACTCCGAATGACAAGTACACTGATGAGGATTTTATCCGGGAAGTGAACCGTATCCTCCACACCTACTTTAATAACTCACCCCATGACACCCTTAGCTTCATCTCAATCTCCGAACTTTATGCTTGTATCAAAAAGCTTAAACCCAACAAAGCCCTGGGGAGGATAATATAGGTAAAAGGATCCTGAAACAACTCCCTAATAAAGCAATAGTCCTCCTTCTCAATTTATTTAACCACTGGATTCGACTCCAATATTTTCCCAACATCTGGAAAAATGCATTGGTTACAATGTTTCCCAAGCCCGTCAAGGACCTCTTATTTCCGACCAACTACAGGCCCATCAGTCTTCTGCCCTGCTTGGAAAGCTATTGGAACAAATCATTTTAAACAGATTAAAGGATTCTCTCTCTTCCCTTAACGTTATTCCCCCTGAACAATTCGGGTCCATAAGCAACATTCTACTGTCCATCAGATCATACGGGTTATTGAAACCATTGCTGCGGCCGGTAATAGAAAGGAACACACAGTTTCTGTCTTTAATGACGTTGTCAGAACCTTTGATAAGGTTTGGACTAATGGACTCATATACAAACTTGTTAAGTTTAATTTTCCCCCTGCGCTTGTGTGTATTCTGCGGAGCTATCTGACGGGCAGGTCATTTCAAGTTAAAATTGGCTCAGATGTCTCTAGCAGAAGGCCTATCAAGCCAGGGTCCCGCAGGGGTCCCTTATTCAACATTTATGTTGCTGATACTCCAAGAATAGAAAGTGTTCACTGCGCTATGTACACAGATGACACTGCGTTCATATCTTCTACCCCTAACATAGACCTCTAACATATAACCTCTTGGCAGATCCAAATTAACGCAGATAAAAGCATGGAAATCTCGCAAAAGAAACCCCACATGACCAATTTTCTGTTTGATAAACAAATTGTGTGGAGAGACTGCTAAATATTTAGGTGTCACGATTAGCAGTAATCTGTTATGGAACACTCATATTGACTTGGTCTTAAATCAAGCAATGGCAATCAGAATCCAACTTTTCTCCCTTATTGACAAAAAATCTCATTTGGTGCCCAAACTCAAAATTTTAACCTATAAACAAATTCTCCGCCCAATCCTCTTATACACCACCCCAGTCTGGGCTGTATGTTCTCCCACTTATCGAAAAAAACTACAGTCCTTTCAAAATTCTACTTTCCGATCAGCTTTAGCAGCTCCCTGGTTTGTATGAAACTCCATTATAGCTCGTGATTCTAATGTCGAGTCCATCACATCCGCAATTAACAAAATGGCTAGCAAATTTTTTCACGAGGCATCTCTGCATCCTAATGAGCTCATCAGACACTCTGTTGATTATGAAGTGATTCATAATCAACGATTCAAGAGGTATAAAGCTATTCTTTCCTAACCCTACCTCCCCTACCTCCCGCTTCCCTTTCCCCTCCACTACTCTACTACTTCTCTCCTCTATTCACACCCCCACTCCTCCACCCCTAATTTATACTTCTTATCATGCTCCTGTTGCTCTCGCAATACCTATGCAACACCCTATCTAAATCTTCTCTTCATCTCAATCTACCCTCTACTCTTACCTCCTGTGATATAACCATTTATCAAATTTCTAACACACTCATGGGCGAAATCTTTCGCAGCGGTTTATAATAAATCGCAAATTTCTTAAAATTCCCTCATTGCACAAAACTTCAGTTGAAGTAGGTATGGGCTCCCCCGGTACTGCATTTGGTCATTAGGCCCGGAAGCTCCAGTGCACAAGGCCCGGAAGCTCCAAAGAGCCCACCACGAAAAAAAAAACCTCTCTCCACAACCGATTTCGAACCGAGGACCTCTGTGTCGCGTCTAGCGACTCAACTCAATGTAGCGACGCCAAGGATTGATGTCGAATTTTTTTTTTTAATACAGTATTTGTGTTTCACTGTGAACGAAATGCCGAATATACTATTATATATTCTTAATTCAGTTTGTTTTTGTGTTATAGGGAGACTCAGACTGTATGAACGATTGTGCAAAAATAAACAAACTAGTTTGGTAAGATGTTTTTGCTACTTCAACACATGTCGGCATTTCACCACTGAGTGCCTTTTCCTAGTAAATTAAGAGTGTGATTAGCATATTCATTTTTACATAGTCGTGAAGTAATTAGTTTAAAACTTTTTTTTTTACTTTTCTGATATTTTACGATATATCAACATAACTTTCGTTCTTCTGTTGAAAGTTACGAAACGAGACCGATTAATGGCGGTCTTAGCAAGGGGAGTGCTGAGAGAAAATCATGGAGAAAATGAGTAATTCGGGTCTCACGTTAGGTGGCGCTGCAGTACATTTTGGGTTGTTGGGTTGTTTTACCTCTGAGCGGCACTTTTTTGCACACCATGGGCTAAATGGCCAGGTCACATGGACCCCGAAGGCTCAGAGAAGGTTGGGGGAGGGGACCCACTGGAACAGCTGTTGGGAGACAGATGGTAGCCTCCCGTCAAGGCCATCCAGCGTGTTCTTTAACGTGCACAGGGTATGTCTCTCCCGCACACGGGGCCACGGCTTAACGTCCCATCCGACGGACGGCGGCCTCTCCAAGCCCATCGGTGTCCCCTACTGACCGTGGGCAAGGCGGGGAATTTTGCGGAGATAAATCTCAACGCTGACCCAGCTGGGACTCGAACCTGGGAACTACAGATTACGAGCCTGGCGCGCTACCGACTGAGCCACCCCCGCCCCCCGCTGCAGTACAATTTGAAAGAGTTACGTATCTGTCTTCTTTATCTCAAGTCTTTATCTGTGCTTACGGCTAACTTCATTTGAGGGTTGAAAGCGCAAGGCAACAAAAGACAGACGTTCCTATGATCGAGTGGTTATCGCACTTGGCTACTGATTTAAGGAACCTGGGTTCGAGCCCCGGGTAAGGCATGTATGCGAGGTGCATGGATGTAGGTGTCGTTTTTCTGCTGAGGTCGTGTCATCCTCTCAGACCTTCTACTCTAGCATATAAACTGGCAGGCTCCTGTCAGACCTCTGTGGCAAGCAGCTGCTTGAGAGGGCATTTTTTGTCAGGGGCACGGTGCTTCAATTTGCACATGCGTGCAACATATCTTCCTAGACGCCAAGCAGCTGCTTAACCTTCGCATATATCTTGCATTTTAGCATCGACGAAGATACACATTGCTACTAAGTATTCTTGATCACCGAATTATTCCGTTGTTCTCTCTCAATGAATATTACAAAAAATTCTGAGATCTAAAGAATAAAAAGCATTATAATAGTGACATTATGATGAATATACTGTAATGCAAACAAAGCTCAGTATTTTGTTCTGATAAAGTGGACGATTTGTTAAAAGTTATTTCAGAAGTTACGAAAAAAATTAAAGTATTAAGGAAACAAAATGAAAATCTACATGAAAGAAAATTTGCACTTAAGAAGGAAGTTAAGTATCTGAGATCAAAAGTCTATAGCTTAGAACAGTACAGCAAAATAAACAATCTGGAAATTATGGGAATACCGGAAACTAAAAATGAGATCATTGAAGCAAAAGTAAATAAAATTGCCACCTACTTTCAGATTGAGGATAAAGAAACCATTGTGCGAGTTGCCCATATAGTTCCATCCAAAAGCAAAGAAAAAAAAAATAGACCAATCATTGTGCAACTTTATGAAAATTAAATGAGAAATGGATAGCACATTCGAAATCAAAGAATCTTTAAATTCTAATGCCATCTTTGATCATTTGGATGACTCTAAAATGTACATTAATGAACACCAAACTCAAGAATCCAAAAAACTACTGCACGAAACGAAGAAAATTCAGAAAGAAATAAAATATAAATTGTCTGGGTGAAAGAAGGTTGAATTTTTATTTAAAAAACGGAAAGATCGCAAGTGTTCAGGATAGCTAACTTGGAAGATTTGCCATTAAATAAGTAATTTGAACATTTTTATATTTTTTATACATTTTTTCCGTTTTCTGCGCTTGAAATGTGTATTAACATTTATTTTCAGTATGTCGGAGGTTTAAGAACGAAAACCTCTTCCTTGTATACCTATGTTTTGTCTTCTGATTACAACATTACTTGTCTTACTGAAACACGGTTAAACGAGGGTATTGACAGCAATGAACTTGTTGATGACACGTACAATGCATGTAGATCAGACAGGAATACCGAATAAACTCACTTAAGTCGTAGTGGAGGTGTTTTGATTGCGATAAAGAAAAATATTGTTTGTATTGAATTGAGTGGCAACAAAAATGTTGAAAATATTTTCTTTGAAATTGTTCTTTCTAAAAATAAGATATTGTATATTTGAGGAGTTTATTTCCGCATTCTTACAAATGTTTCTGTTTTTGAGGATTTGTTGGAATATGGTGCGGTAACTCTGAAGCTTTTCATAATGCATAAATATTAAACAGTAGAAATGTACAATGAAGAACCAAAACATTATGACCACGTACCTAATATGATGTTGGTCCTCCATGCCGAAACAGCTCTTACCCAGCGAGGCATGGATGCTACAAGATTTCTAAAGGTGTCTTGTTATATCTGGTACCAGCACATTACCAGCAGATTCATTAACTCTTTATGTTACGTGGTTGAGCCGCTGTAGATCGGATATGCTGTTCCAACATAAACCACAGATGCCCGATAGGATTAATGTCTGGGGAATTTGGAAACCAGGGCAATACCTGGAAGTCTTTCTCATGTTCCGTGAACCATTCTCGAACAATATGGGCAGTGTGGCATGGCGCATTAACTAGCTGAAAGAAAGCACTACTAGAGATATATATACTGTTGCCATGAAAGGGTGTACCTGGTCTGTAATGATGTTTTGTTAGGTGGTATACATCATAGTTCCCTGCACATGAATGACTGGACCCGGGGTTTCCCAGCAGAACATTGTCCAAAACATTACACTTCCTCCACCAGCTTGTTTTCATCTCACGGTGCATCCTGGTGCCAAAACTTCCCCAGGTAAACGACGCACATGTACCCGGCCATCCACATGGTGCAACAGAAAACGAGTCATTGGGCCAGACGACCTTCGAAATCATTCAAGGCCCAGTTTTGATGTTTGCGTACCCATTGTAGGCGCTTTCGACGGTGAATCGAGGTTAGCATGGGCACTCGGAATGGCCTGAGGTTACGCAGCCCCGTTTTCAGTAGGGTTCGAGGTACTGTGTGTTGTGACACATTACTCCCGTCACCAGCATTCAAATTACGGGCGAGTTTGCCACACTATCACTTCTGTTGGTTTGTACCTTATGGGATAGTCTTCCCTCACCTCTAGCATCGATGATCCGTGGTCAGCTCACACTTCCTGGCGGTTCGTGGTTTTTCCCTCCTCGGACCGCTTTTTGAAGGTACTAACCACCACAGAATAAGGAAGCACCCCAGAAGCCTTGCCGTTTCGAAAATGCTATGACCCAATCGTCTGGGCATTACAATTTGGCATTTGTCAAACTCACTTGTCCGTTGCCTTTCCCTTCTGAAGAGCAAGAATGACACTGATTAAGAGAGCTCAGTATCAGATGTTATTTACAGTGTTACATGACCACACGCCATGTAGTTTACCTGAAGTTGCTTTGATTTGCATAAAGATGCTCTGGTCATAATGTTTTGGTTTGTATTTAATGAATTACAAAAGATTAATTACAATTGTTATGGAACACTGGCTAAGTCTCAGGTTGAGTCTTGTATTAAGTCATTTGTATACGAAAATCATTTATTTTTGGAAAACTGATTTTTAATAAAAGTGAAATATTTATCAAGAATTGTTGTATGTATCTGTCATGTCCTAAAGGAGTTTTTGTCTTTATAAATCTAATATGGGTATTTAGCTTAGAGTTATTAAAGAGAAGAAATTGCATAATATCCTTTTCATCACTAAAGTCTGTCAAGTTCTTTGCTCTGGCATTATGGGTTGGACTAATGTGGACTAATGGAGACCAAATGCAATGGAATACTGATGTTTGTGATTTAAGCTAGTGTTATTCCCCGTTTAAAACTTTATTGAACATTTTGAATAATTTTCCTAAACAAACGTTATGATTAATGTAGCATTTGTGATATTATACAGCTTTTTTATTATTCGTGAATAGTCATTCCACACCTGAATCCAGAATGTCGTGATAGCAAAAGGATGTGCTTTATACTGTTTGGTACGTATTGCATAATATCCTATTTGTAGAATATAATTCAGTTTTATTAAGTTGCTTTTTATCACATCATTCGGCAAAAAAGTATTGTAAAACAATATTGCCATTTAAGGTTTAACGGAGGATAAAAAAAATATATATATCGGTGCATTTTGTATGATGGAAATTACTTCTGAATAGTGTGATCGCTTAACGTGTTTAGATTCAGGTTTGAATTTTTATTTATTAAAAGTACGATTCACAACTTGAGAAAGAATACTCATATTATTAGTTTAAGGAATTTCAACGTATACTTGTGTTAGAATGACAGGTAATGGTAATTTTTTTTATTTCACCTGAAATAACATAGTTCAGCTGCTGAGTAGAGTGCTACTCTATCATAATGACAGAGTAATTCAATCTTATTGATTAATTTATTTGTAAAGGCTGAAAAGATGTAACATTGACAACTATGTGCTCCATAAACAATCATTATTTTACATGAGGAAATTTAAAGGCTCTGCAGCTTTTCATAATGCATAAAAATTAGACAGCAGAAATATTAATTGCATTTAGTGGCAGAACTGCAGTATAGGATCCTCAGCTGCCATCTTGTTTTATTTCACCGCGGTGAAAAAAAGACTGGTAAAAGTAGTCCATTCCGCATCGACCTTGAGATGCTTATTGAGGATATATAAATATATGTAATTTAAAGGATATATATAAATATATATATAATTTAAGATAAAGATATAATTTAAGACAAGGTTCTATTAACGTTTATCACTACAAAATTAACCCTCATTTCGCACTTCCCCCCCCACAAAAAAAACAATTTCATCAAAATTATATTTTATTAACAACTCTTACCGTTAAAGAATAACTCCTTTGTTACTGAAAAAAACCCCCAAAAAATAAATAATCCCATCGAAAGATTTCATTAACAATGCTTATCACTAAGCAATGAAACCTTGTTTCGCACGTAAAAAAAGCCCCTAAAATAAATATCAAAAGTAAATTTCAAGAATCAACTTAAGAAAAGCCCTGAAAATAAATAATCTCATTAGAGATAATTATTCTAAATAGCATATATTAGTCATAAACATTGGAACATGCGGATGAATGTCATATTGCAACTCAACGTTACAGGTTTTCCTGGGGAAGAGTACAACATGGTGGCAGAGGACCCTATAGTGCAGCATAGCCGCATTTAGTTCATTGCACTTTTGTAGCACTATGAAGTCCATGAAATACAGGAAATTAATATTTTTTTTTGCTCATATGGATGAAAGAAAGTGATTGCTTCTTTTTATTCCCTAATATGAAATATATTATTTTTGGCTCTAACCTGCTTAAAGAAGGGATAAGTTACAAAGCCTAGGCCTATTTGAAATGGGGTGGAGGTGCCTTGGTAGTAGCACGACAGACTTGTTTATCTGCAGTTCTTGGGTTCGAGTCACACCTGGGCCAGCAGTGAGATTTATCTCCACTAACCCATATCCTATCCTTTGTCAGAAAAGGAGTATCGATGGACTTGGAAAAGCCACCATCTGTTTGAGGAGGAGTCTAGCCATGGCCACTTGATCATACACTGTACACATTAAAGAACATGCTGGATACATTGATGGGAGGCTACATTTACCTCCTAACAGCTGCCCAGTGGGTCACCTCTGAGCCCTTGGTGTCCTTGTGACCTACCCATTTAGCCCATTGTGTGCAAAAAAGTGCTGCTCAGAGGTAAAACAGTCCAACTCAATTTCGAAAGTATATTTTGATTCAGTGAATAGTAAATACATAGTTACCTATTTGACATAGAAGTTCATAAATCAATAAATAATTTTGTGGAAAAAAATTTTGCTGATGCATGAGACAACATTATCAAAATTCATTAATTAATAAAATCATTAATCAGAAAAACCATTAGTTATGATGAGAATGAATTTGGAGAGATGTGGGTTCAAGTCCCACACATTGGCAAAACTCATATTTTCCACAAAACTGTATTTTGAATCTTCTTAACAGCTGAAAGGTTAAGGAATGTCAATCTGTTGTCATGCAAAAAGATAGATTTCAAGGATGACACATTCATTGCACATTATTATGTTTGTAAAATATTCTCCAATTAATAAATCCAATGACTAAACTGTTAACATGTTCAGATATGTGGAGTAAAACAATCCAGCAAAACATGCATGTGCATTGTTGCCTTTGTGCTGCTAATCAGCAAAGGGAAAATGGCTTAAGTAGCAAGCCAAAAATAAAAATGCTTATTTAGAATATGAACTTGGATCATTTTGCTCCACATCTAAACATGCTAACAGTTTGGTCACCAGAATTTCCTCACGGAGTGTATTATACTGATAAGCTCTTGCCAGACTTCATGATAAAGTGGACTGCATGAGAAGAAATTTGTTTTTGATAATAGTCAGTATTATATGGGGAATTTACAGATAATTTCACATTATTTTTAGACTCATTTAATGACAGTTGTTCACCTAGAATTGAATTATCACAATGGTGGGTCCAGTCCTTGTGAGATTAGGATATATCTTTCAAGATATATCCTAATCTCACAAGCTTTTCATATGCATATTAATTATAGGTATTATTGCAAAACAGTGAATAGTCAAGAACCAGTCGTAAAGGTTGAGATAGCTTAAAAATGCAAATGTAGACAACAGTGCTAACTATAATTTTTTTTATATAGCTTTTGTTTTTATTTAATATTAATATTGAATCTTAGACCTTTAAAAAATTCAATATATTTTAGCTTCATTATTTCTTCATCATTGAATATTAAAATTATATTAACTATTATGATAAAACATTTCCACAAGGCAGGGCTGTCTGAAATGAAAATCCTTTGGTTTTCAATCAGCAGAAAAATGAATACAATGAATTGAGTGCAAAAGATTTTATTGCTAATGAAAGTCTTCTATGGACTTAATTTCACTGACAAAAGTACTGTGCCAACTTAAAATCCAAGAGGAATTTTCAGGCTGATATAGATGTGGCTTGCGGAAATGATTTTAATAGTAAAAGCAACTTCTATTGAAAGGAAAAAGTAGTGCATTAAAATATTTAGTGCAAAAGAATTAGTGATAATAAAATAATACACCAAAGAGCCAAAACATTATGACCATTATAAATTGCAACTCACTGCTAATTTGACAGAATTTAATTATCATGATTAATAGCTGTACATTATAAAAAAATAAATAAAATACCCCCTCAAGCAGCTGCTTGCCACAGAGATCTGACAGGAGCCTGTCAGTTTATATGCCAAAGTATGTCTGAGAGGATGGCATGACCTCAGCAGAAAACAACACATACATCCATGCCTAACCCATGTCTCGAACCCAGGTCCCATAGATCACTAGCCAAGAGCATTAACCACTCAGCCACGGGATAAAATTAACAGGATAAAATTAACAGAATAAAATTATTAGTCAAGAGGAGTGCTCAACATATCATCTGAGGAAGGGAGCCTAAGTAAGCCACAACTAAGAAGGTTGGTGAAACGCATAGCTGGATGAGGGGGCTTGTTGTTTTTAAACTTTTAACTTGCTTTAGAAGTTTTTTAGTTTATGTGCAAGTAAATATCTTAACATCAGTATAATATCAACCAGTGATGAACTTATAAAAGAATTATAACATCTAGTGGCTGTTAAAGTAAGTAAAAACAGCAAATCTCACAAGGACTGGTATACAGCAGTTGCAGTGACGGGTACAATTGTACCAATTGTCAAATTAAGATCACCAAATACCTGACAAAAAAGGGTAGTGCATCACGAGAATACAACTAGCAGTGATGATAACAAGATTCGTACCAATGAACTGATGAAAGAACAACATATGAGTCCTAATTGCAAGCTATACTTGAACTAGCGCACTTCCATCAAGTTTATCACCAATAACCGGTAAATATTGTTCCTTTTTTCTTCAGCCCCTTTACAAGATAAAGGGGAGCTTATAGATAGTACCAATGGAGGGTACAATGTCGGGAGCATGTCGATTGTAGTTAAGTAGCTACCATGACGAACTTTAGCTAATCAGATACTATATATGATATGTTGAGTACTCCTCTTGACTTATAATTTTATTCTGTTAATGTACAATTATTAATTGTGATAATTAAATTCTACATTATAACTATCTACCTAATTTGTCCTCCACGTGACCCCAAGACATCTCTTATCTGGCAAGGCATGGATGCTACAAATTTTCTAAAAGTCTTGTGGTATCTAGTACCAACATGTTACCAACAGATCCATTAACTCTTGTAAGTTACATGGTTGAGTTGCCACAGATCAGATATGCTGTTCCAACACAAAACAACAAAACCACAGATGCTCAATTGGATTGATGTCTCGGGAATTTGGAGACCAGGACAGGCCTGGAAGTCTTCCTTGTGTTCCGTGAACCATTATTGAAAAATCTGGGAGTGTGGCATGGCACATTAATTAGCTGAAAGAAAGCACTACTAGAGATATATACTGTTGCCATGAAAGGGTGTACCTGGTCTGTAATGATGTTTTGTTAGGTGGTATACATCATAGTTCCCTGCACATGAATGACTGGACCCGGGGTTTCCCAGTGGAACATTGTCCAAAACATTACACTTCCTCCACCAGCTTGTTTTCATCTCACGGTGCATCCTGGTGCCAAAACTTCCCCAGGTAAACGACGCACATGTACCCAGCCATCCACATGGTGCAACAGAAAACGAGTCATTGGACCAGACGACCTTCGAAATCATTCAAGGCCCAGTTTCGATGCTTGCGTACCCATTGTAGGCGCTTTCGACGGTGAATCGAGGTTAGCATGGGCACTTGGAGTGGCATGAGGGTACGCAGCCTCATTTTCAGTAGGTTCGAGGTACTGTGTGTTGTGACACATTACTCTCGTCACCAGCATTCAAATTACGGGCGAGTTTGCCACACTATCACTTCTGTTGGCTCGTACCATATGGGATAGCCTTCCCTCACCTCTAGCGTCGATGAGCCATGGTTGGCCCACACCTTGCCGTCAGTTCGTGGTTTTTCTCTTCTTCGACCACTTTTTGAAGGTACTAACCACGGCTGACCATGAGCACCCCTACAAGCCTTCTGTCTCTGAAATGCTCTGATGCAGTCATCTAGTCATTACAATTTGGTGTTTGTCTATTCCCTTAAGTTCACTGCCTTTCCCATACAAAGAACAAGAATAACACTGATTAATAGAGCTCAGTATCAGGTGTTATTTATGCCTTTTCATGACCTTCACACACGTTGTTTAACTGCAGTTGTTTTGATTTGCATAAAGATGTGCTGGTCATAATGTTTTGGCTCTTCAGTGTGTAATTTCCTTTTTATTATTGTAAAAATCTCAGTGATAATACTAAATTTATTTCAAATGCCTTTTCACAGGATTGCTGTAGAAAAGTGCAATAACTCCAGAATGTTTCAGAAGAATGTTAATGGCTCTGCCAGTATGAAAGATAAATTTAGCACTAATAGTACCAGTGACAGTGATGGAAATGATAGCACTTACCATGATACAAATATCACTAGTAGAAGGTATGTAAGAAATAGTTCTTTAAATATTTTTGTTTCACAAGTTATTATTGTCAACTTTTTTATGATAAATATATTATAAAAAGTAAAAAATTATCTCCTTGCCAGAGAGATCTGACAGGAGTTTGTCAGTGTAATATGACATAGAGATCTGTGAGGAAGATGAGAACTCAGTAGAAAAATATGCTCTAATCATTTGGTCAAAAACAAAATTTTTGCATAAAATTATTCTGATTGGTATATTACTTTTGTTGAATATTGAAACTGCCATAAGTAGTGAATGTGTTTGAAAATCAAGGTTTGTATCTTTAACTTAAAAGTACTGACATTTTTCCATAGAAAATTTGATAAGTTTTGAAGCTTTAAAATTTGATTTTCCATGGACATTGCAGTTATTTCATTGGTACTTGTGTATAATGATATATTTGTAAGTTAAATTAATATACTAATTAATAGTAAATGCACAGTTTCCTATTAAAATAACTCCTTCAAACTATTTGTATAAAGTTTTTAGGAGCAAACTCGGAAGCTTTTCGGAGCAAGGACCAAAGTTCAGCTCCAGATATGAAGAAAATTATAAAGGACAGAGACAAATTTAGTCTCATTCAAAAATCAGTTGTATACAGATTCCCCCTACATTTGCCAGATAATTCTGTTGTTTACTGTGTGATGGTCCACTCATTCACTTTTACTTTTTTTTTAACCAGTTTTGATTTATTTATGTTATATTTATCAGTTTGGGGATTTTAATTCATTTTTTTTTTGTAGACTGTCTCTAGCAGTTGTCAATCAAAAGGTCAGAGTAGCACATGTGCAACTCTGTCCTTTTGATTGACAACCGCTAAAGCTCATTAAGGACACACCCTCTCTTACGTCATAGCTTGCACGATCGTCAGTTTATACAAATGTCTTTCACGGCATGCAACATGACACATGCGGGCTTTTGTACATTGCACAATATAACTTGGTGACATTAGATCACAGAGTTAGTAGTGTGTTGAGCAGTCAAAGTAGTTGGAGTAGATAGTAGTTGGTGTAGAGTAATGAAGTAGTGAGATAGTGATGAGATGTAGTAGCAGAGTTTTTGTTCGAGATGTAGTCGACATTTTCACTCGAGTTTGGTGAGTTGAATTTTTGGAAATAAACTTGTTTTAGAAACTTTTGAATCTTTGCTGTTTTTTCTCTTGAGCATTGTGAATTAATTTTTAATTGTATTTAATATTTAAACTTGACAATCATTTTTGAATTCTTACTCGATAAGTAACACTTGGCAAATATTTACTGAACCCTATTTCAACTTTATTTGGCAAGTTATTATTGCCTGGCACGCGAAAAAGCTATCCGAAATTTGAATAAATTGTATCAGATAATTGGTTCAAACTTTAAAAAGTTAATTTTTGGAGTGTTACAACTGTATCAGAGCCATCCTGTGACTGAGTGGTTAGCACACTTGGCTATTGATCTAAGGGACCTGGGTTTGGGTCCCGGATAAGGCATAGATATATGTGTTGTCTTTCTGCTGAGGTCCTGCCAACCTCAAAGACCTGTTATGGCATATTAAATTGAAAGGCTCCTGTCAGACATCTGTGGCAAGCAGCTGCTTGAGGGATTATTATTATATTGGAAAACCATATGTTCTCTACAGGAGAGGTTCACAGAGCATTAAATAGATGCCACAAAATAAGTTAATGACTGCTGCTGCCAAGCTGACAATACAACATGCAGCTACCATAGATTGGGAGCATGCAACACTGCTAGCATGTGCATCCACTTACTATGAAGTCATCGTCCACAAACTATTGAAATGACTTTGCCCATCCCCATCCATAACTGAGCCACTGAATCACCCTTCATGATACGTGGAAGCTCTTAACAGCCCTAATGCCAGGTGATTTTGAAACTGAGCACTACCCTTGTTTTGAAAAGCTTCTGAGTTTGCTCCTAAAATCTTTTTAATATACATATAGTTTGAAGGATAAACCTCAGTTTTATTGCTCAACAACAGAGAACTTTAAGTTATTTTAGTTATTTACTGAGCAAGAAGATCTTTTTCAATTGTGTTTACACTAGTTCCGGATGTTTTGTCTGATGACGCTTGGTCCAGTGCCATTTGGTCCAAAGGGGACAATTCGTTCAATCCCATTTGTTTCAATGGACTATTCATCTAATGGTGTGATTCGCCCAATAGTACCATTTGTCTAATGCTGATTCATCCAATGGCACTATTTGTTCAATACTTCTTCATATAATAGTAGATTTTGGATCGGGCGGGAGGGGAGTTGAGCAAGGGGGCATCCCCCTCATTTGAGAATGCTAGTAAGGGTAATGGAGGCAAGCAATTATTAAACTTGTGCATATTTCACACAGTTTTTAAGAAATTTTTAAAGATATCTCAAACAGGGGGTAAAATGCTATATGGCATTGAAAATGAAGTCTTGTTCCCCTTTTATATTTTCCAGCTCAATTGTGTTTTTTGCTCCTACTCCCCTCACTTTTTTCTAGATCGGGGCTTGCCAGTACACAGTGTTTCCTTCTGTTTTAAAAACCTTTTAGAAATGTTCTTGCAAAATGTGTGATATTTATTTGTTTACTATTTTTTTTCTCTCCATTTTTATTTTTAACGATCTGAAGAGGGTGGCAGCTGGCTCTCTTCTCTCCACCCCTGAGATCCATTCCCTGTGGGCAGGTCTCTAGAAAATAAAATTGAGGGGGGTGGGGAAGAAACTCAATTGAACTTTTTTTCCTATACAACTCTTTTTCAGACTGTCATATTTTATATAATCTTTTTTAATGCAACCTAGATTCCATTGCTCAAAATGAATCAAAATATGTGTTAGGCACTTGTTTTATGAAGTGCACTATTTTCAGTAATTAACGGAGAAGGCATGGTAATAAAGTATCGCTTTTAAAATTATTCTCCAACAAAACTGTTAATGTTGATCATAAATATGGTGATGTAACACATGCTTTTTAATAGCGAACTTCAAAACCAATTATTAACCCTATATAAATCAAAGGGGGAAAAAAATCAGTCAACAAAATTAAAGCTTAATCAAGGAACTCTAAATATGTTCGAGGAACCATATTAATTGCAACATTCTCTGCTTTCTTTATCAAGATAGCAAATAGTAATATCTTGAAGCAAATGAACAAAAATTGTGGGGTTTTTCAATTCCACAGTGTATATTTTTTAATTCATTCGTTTATCATATTTGCATTGCAACGAATATTTTAGGTATATTTAAAAAAAAAAAAGTTTTTAGGTATATTTAAAAAAGATGAAAAAGTTGAAATTTTATGACGAAATGGAAAAAGCAAAGCTTTGCACAAAAAAGTGATATTATCATTTGCCTAGGGCAGCTAAAGAAGACATTTCCTTCATATATTTGACTTTGAATAGCTCACACTAAAGATGCAGTAGCAGAAACGTTTTTTAGGTGACACCCTCTCCCTTATTGGGGAGCTCAGGAACTAAAAATTTACGTGTGCGAAACTAGACCCTTTCTTCCATCCAACTCAAAAAGCCCCATCAATATCAGTTGATTATTATCAGAAATATTGTGTGCACAGACAGACGGCTATAAATATATCAGCGTGCAAACTTAACCTTTTCCTCCATCCAACACTAAAAGAACCATTGAAATTGATTTACTAGTTCCAGATGTTGCTTGCACAGACAGATGGAAAGATGGTCAAACCTAGCAATTAACCATGAAATGTAACATTCTATCATGATTGGCACTTTTGGATGAATTCTCTCATTTGACAAATTGACTGTGGATGAACTATCCTATTGGACGAATTATCCCATTAGACGAAATCTCTTTTCACCTATTGTCCATTGGACAAATTGTCCCATTAGATGAAATATCTCTTTTAGACCTATTGTCCATTGAACTAATTGTTCCATTAGATGAAATATCTCTTTAGACCTATTGTCCCCTTTAGAAGAATTGGCATTGGATGAAATGGCATTAGACCACTTGGCATTAGATGAATAGTACCAGACTCTGTTTACATAGTTACCCTGTTGACAAAGAAGCCAATAAATCAGTAAATAGTTTTGTGTAAAAAATTAGTTTTGATGATTCTAACCATTAAACTAGCAAAGGTTCTTTCATTTATTCACTAATTTACTATTGATTGATTATTTCATTAATGATGCTTTAAGTGTGAGTTACTTTCTTATTTACATCCTATTCAGAGCAACATTGAAAAAAATAATTTTTCTTCCTTAATTATAGATGGCACCATAAGAAACAAGTTTGGGTAGATTCATAAGTCACATTAGTAGATAAATGATAGAACTAGTGCTAGTCTAGTGTTTAGAACACTCTGGCATGAATCTGGAGAGGCATGGGTTTTAGTACTGTGCATCGGCAAAACTCATTTTTCCCAAAAAAACTATTTATTAATATAATAATTTCCAAACATTTTTTGTTATGAAAGTTAAATGGTTTAGATGAAATTAGAATCAGTCAATACTATTCATTTGTGAATGGTGTTCTAAATCAGGAATAAAGTGAAGAAAAAAATCCTAAATTTGGTATCTGCACATAAAACACTAAAATATGCATGATTACCTGCTAATTACAGTATGCAGTAATTTGCAGGTAATCATGCATATTCATCAGTTAATTTGGAATTGCCTATAATCTATCTTTCTATAATCAAATTCGGACTATATTTTACTGTTTTGATTATTTAGTATAATTGCAGAAAGCTTTCCTATGTAACTGGTTGGTAAAAATTCAACTTCCTAACCCTGGTCAAAACCCAGTTTTCATCAACTATGGTCAAAAGTAAGTTTTTGTTAACTCTCCACAATTTTGGGCTCTACAAGGACCTTTTTCGTGTGACTTGTTTTATTTGAATTTCCCACTGATGTTGAATTTTGCATACTTTGCTATTAAATATCTATCAGTGATTCCTGGGTGTACTCTTGACCTAACTCATTAGGAAAATCAGAGACAGTTGGATAGCTCTGATAGCAAGAATATTTGACATGTAATAGGTCATGTGATTATACCCCACCTAGTGATCTCTTTTTTTTGCCTTGTTCTGAGACAATCAGTTTTTTAGATAATAAAACATTGCAGTATTAAGCTGACAAATGATTAGTATTCAAAAGTGTACATATTTCAATACTTGTAATTGAAAAATACAAACCAAATACAGTAGAAAATAAATTAATTATATTTCTGTGTAATTAGAAAAGAAATGTTGGTTAATCCTTTCTGTGCCACATAAAGATGTATCTATTGACAAATTGTGAAAAAAAGAAAGGACATCAATGGAAGCACAATATCAACAACTCATTTGAGGTAAAAATGAATTGAATCATTCATTTTTATAGAAAAATCAACTTTTTTTTATGTTTTATAAAAGCAGATTTTAGAGTTTTACAGAATATGTTTTTTCTTTTATTGGAGATTGCATTGTATAGCATAGAAAACAAAATCCATGAAACGTGATATTTTTCTGACTGCCAATGAAAGCAATCTCAAGTTTTTCTGTTATTGTTTAGCTGTTACTGATTCAGTTCTGCAAAGAAATTTTCTCAGATTATATTTTAAACTGTTGCCATTCCGTTTTGTTTAAAACTTTTGTAAACAAACCAAAAATCACATTCTTTGATTGGTGCAAATCATTGAGGTAATATTACTAGAGACAGGACTGGCAACGGATGCCATGAACACGTACAGATATTAAGCCTAGTGGATAGTGAGGCGAAAAGTTGAGTGAAACAGTGAAATGCCTACTTCATGCTCCGCGTACGGATGCAAAAACGTGCTGTAAAGGCAGCAATTTGACATTTCATACATTAGTACTTTGCGAAAATTACGAGATGTGTTCTTTGTGATAAATTAAAAATTGAAATTGTTAAACTAAGGGATTTAAAAATAAAGGGTTGTCAACTTTTCAATATACTTTTCTGTCTAAGTCGAATGTAATTCACGAATTTTTTAATATATGAAACTAATAACATTTGTATATGTAAAGTAGGTGATTTAAAGCCTGAATTAACATGAAATTAAAAGAATGTTTTTGTACATTTTATTACAATAAGAAATATTAAGCATATGGCATTAAATTTATGAGATGTCTGCTTTGTATTTTTTATTTTGACAAAGTGTATTTATTATTTAGGTAACATATTATATATTGTGCAAACTGTTTATATTTGCTTACCAATGCTAGAATAATGTTTTCATCACATCAGTTTCATGTTTATTTTTCAATGTTCTCCTCAATCAGAATAATTATATATATATTTAGACTTTCGAATTTTTTTGGGCCTCTTAAATATGCCTTAGCTTAGGGCTTCAGAAGGTCAAAGTCCAACCCTGATTAAATGTATATATTATACATGTTTTATATGATTAACCCCTTGATGAGAGGAACATACCAGTATATTCAGCATCATGGGCTAGACTGGGTATGCTCATACTTTTATTTTCTAACAAAAAATTACAATAAGCTTCACAGTGCAGTAATTAAAATTAATATATTTAATACTCAATGGCACAATGTCATATTTTTTTTTTATAACATGACATTTTAAGGATGTCATTAATGTGTGTGTGTGGAGCTTCAATTCCCTTCTGCCTCAGCTCAATAAAAATTTTAAAATATTTGGGTTTTTGTATAGCTTGAAATTTCAAATATGCCATTTTGTGTGTGGGTGGGCCATTGATTACCTTCTATCACAACTGAAATGGAAAAGTTTGCAATATTTGTTTTTTTTTTTACAGTATTAAATTTGAATTAAGTCATTTGTGTGTAGGGAGCACTTGATTTTCTACCTCAGCTGAAAAAAGTAGCTTCCAATATTTTTTTTTACAACATGAAATTTCAATATGTCATTTGTGTATGTTTGTGGGCTGGAGGAGCTTGGATTTCCTTCTGTCTCAACTGAGATAAAATCAAATTGCATTTGTTTTTTAATAGTATGAAATTTCAATTGTCATTTGTATGTGGGACATAGATTCCATTCTGCCTCAGAAAAATTGAAAGTTGACATTTTTTATAGCATGAAATTTCAATTACGTTATATTTGTGTGTGGGGGTGTGTGTGCAATACAAGCATTTGTAACAAATGCCTATATTGAGAGACACTTGTAGAAGATATGATAGAAATTGCAATGAGAACAGATATTGCCTATAAAAATGATCACCAATGCTGTGTAACAGGTCCTAGAAAATTTAAGAGAAAGTTGATGTCAGTGCAAAATGAAATTCAGAACTTAAAGAAAATGTTATGGTACTGTCAGCTAAAAGCCAAGCAATCAGACTCTTCTATTTTAAAAGATATATTAGATTTATTTAAGGCTCAAAAGCTCATCAAGATGACATTGAGACACCAAAGCCTGTGTTTCAAGATGTAACTTTAAACCTGTTCAGAAATTCACAGCAAAAATGCTGAAAGAAGCAATGGCATATTTTATTGCCAAGAGGTAAATAGGTTTACCATGATATTTTCATTCTCCAAAGGTTTATTAAAAATTGAGGTTCTATTTTTTTATTTTTAAAAAGGTTATGAATTTGTAAGAGAAAAATCTTCTTTCCCATAAATAAAAAAATAAATACCCCCTCAAGCAGCTGCTTGCCACAGAGGTCTGACAGGAGCCTGTCAGTTTATATGCCACAGTAGGAGTAGCTCCACAATTTTAACTTGGTGCAGATCTGTAGATGGCCTTCCTGGATTTATTGAAGTTTTCTGCATGGAAAATTTCACTGATAGTAAGCAGAAGCATATGATATTCACTTTATTATTATTGGAGAAGTCAATTAGGAAACAAATACTATTCAATGGAAAATGCTATTGTTGATATGTAGATTATGGTAATAATGCTAATGATAAAAATTCAGATATAGCTTCTGAAACTCTAATTTTTATGTTTGTTTCAATTTTACGTAGCTAGAAAATCCTCATAGGGTTTTTTTTAACAGTTGGTTTGTCTGGCTCAAAATATATTTTTACTTACAAATTCAGCCAGGACCATATTTAATTCTTTTTAAGCTATAAGAGCAAAAGAGGGAAACTATAATAACCTAATGATCTTTAGTTTCAAAGTGCACAAATGCAATTAATAAGAAAAATGGTAATTGTATAACTTTCAATGAAATTAAAATCATTGGCAGCAATAATGAAATGTCCAGTGACATTTTAGGTGTTTCTCACATGTGGATAATATCAAGCAATCACAGTAAAGCAATGAAGGTCATTGTGTCTCTTTTCTCTGAAAATCAAAAATGTTATTATAAGCTGTCTTTATAGCAAAACAATTATGAAAAATTTCTTGCATAGAATGTAAATTAGCATAATTGAATCTAACCTAATGCAGTTTTCTGTGTCTGCACTTATTAACCCTTACAAAGACAATTTTTTTTTCTTTAAGAAACAACTTTTGAGGTTTATTTATGAAAAACTAATGAATGAAATAGTCCATATTACATATCAAAAGAAAAAGCATTTAATTCTGGAAAAAAATGGTAGGGAAGCATAAAAAAGCATATTGCAGGTTCTTTTGTAGGGATTTTTGGAAACCGATTTATCAGTTTCTGTCACTTTAAAGGTTAATATTAAAAATTGAGGTTTTCTCGCCCTTCTCACAGTATGCGTGCAATTGCAAAAATTACTGAACAATGTCTTCCAGGAGAAAACTTTATATTCTCAACAACAACCATTTCATACCTAATTAAAAAATTCAGGTTAATGTCCTACATAGGCTTCAATGCATGTTGGTGCTCATATCACTAGTTAGTCATATCAGTAATAGGGAATTGGATGTGGAAGTTGACAATCATACTTATAATATGAAAAAGAAACATTACAAAAGAATATGCTAAAATTAGACCACCATTTAAAGACACAAATGACAGAAAAATTAAAAGGTATATTAGAGCAAGCATCTAAATTTGCACAAAACACAGTGACAAAAACATACTTTGCAGTAACTTCATTTCTTATATTATGTGTGTGTGATATGAATTTCCTACTGCCTCAGCTGAAATGAAAATAGTTTGCGTTTTTGTTTTCTTATATAACACGAAATTTCAATTATGTCATTTGTGTGTGTGTAGTTTCCTTCTACCTTAGCTGATATAAAAGTTTACAATATTTGTATTCTGTTGCATGAAATTTTAATCATGTCATTTGCATGTTTGTGGGAGGGGGCTTGCCTTTCCTTCTGACTTAGTTGAAATGAGAGAAAGTGTAAATTATTGTTTTTTATATGTATATATATAGCATGATATTTCAATCGTCGTGTGTGTGTGTGACCTTGGATTTCATTCTGCCTCAGCTGATATAAAAGTTTAGAATATTTGGTTTTTATTGCATGAAATTTCAATCATGTCATGTGTGTGTGTGTGTGTGGGAAGGGGGGGGGGGGGCTTTTGAAATGAGAGAAAGTATAAATTGTTGTTTTATATATGTATAGCATGCAATTTCAATTATGTCATTTGTTTTTGTGTGTGTGACCTTGGATTTTCTTCTGCCTTAGCTGATATAAAAGTTTACAATATTTGTTTTTTCATAGCATCAAATTTCAATTATGCCATTTTGGTTTGTGTGGAAGTGGGTGGGGGGCTTGAATTTCTTTATGCTGCAGATGAATAACAAGCTTATAATATTTGTTATTTTATAGCATGAAATTAAATTGTCATTTATTGGGAAGAGATTTGATTTCCTGCCTCAGCTGAATTTAAAAAAAAGTTTACACTCTCTGATTATTTCTTTCAGTTTTTAATAAAAATTAATATTTTTTAATGAAAGAAGAAGATAAATGTGACTTTTCATGTTTTTTTAAATGAGGCATGGATTTGCACTATTAAGATCTATAAATTTTGAGGGCTTTCACTTAAGCTGAAAGATTTGATCTTGTGTTAGATTTTAAAGTATGTTTACCATTGTTCATGTTTTAAACGGGCTCATATTAAAGTCTGATAAGTTTACAGTCAATTTAGTTCAGTTTTAATCACATATTAAGAGCATATCGAATTTTTTTTAAATTTTCGTACAAAACCTCGATTTGAAAGAGAAGCAGTTTCCAGCATCTTCGCTTTTCATCTGATATAAATTAATAAGTGTGTATTATTAAATCTGTTTTGCTTTAATTACTACACTGGAATAACCTCATTGAAATAAAAAACAAAAAACAGCAAAGTTCTACCTCATTTAAATCATTTGTTAAGCATTTTTAAATAGTCTTCATCGTTGTTCGCAGCCAATTCGCAAGGCATCATGCGTATCTTGCCTCAATAAGCAGTCGGCAGACACAGCCGTTTGTGATCATGGCAGTCAATGCTACAGGAATCGGAGCCCTGTCTCTAGTATTACTACCTCAATGGTGCAAATTGAATTAAGCAACAATCTTGGTTTTGCCTCAGTATCTTTGGATTGGTTTTTTTGCTCATTTTTCCTGTTTCTAGAAAAATTTTTCTGTCATTATTTCATTTTTAACATTGGCCATATGAGTTTAGCAAAAACATGACTTCACAGCCAATGGGTGTGTCTTTGTGTAAGTGTTTATACACTATATTGCAAAAAGTATCCAGACACTTTCATGTTAAGTGAACGAATAGCCGCATTCAAATCTACCTAACATTGAAAATAGGCTTTTTATGGAAAAAACTTGCTGGAAATAAATTGAAGATCTTTTGAAGAATATTTAAAAAGTTATAGAAGCTGAAACATTTAAATGAAACTTTTGCTAGTTTTGAAAATTTACTTCAAAAAGTTAAATCAGAACTGTTCTAACAAGTTGTTCGCAGTATAAATGCAATATTTGAATTTTGTATAAGGATTTTTGAAGTTTTCATCAATTTGGGGGGAAAATGTTTTGGAAGTGTGATGTATGATAACATCTGTTGTTAAATATTATAGCTTGAATAACCCTTTTAAATATTAAACAAATATTCTCTAAAAATAGACATTTAGAAAGATATTAATCAGATCTTCAATTTTTATGTTTAGTGACTTTTTTCGGTTAAAAGCTTATTTTCAAAGTTAGGAAGATTTGAATGTGGCTATTCGTTTACTTAACATGAAAGTGTCCACATACTTTTTATAATATAGAGTATATCATATGAGATACCATGGCAAACCTAATAGTTTCTTGTTATCGTTGCCCTTTAGTGTTGAAAAGTATCCCTTTAAAAAAAATTACAGTACACCTATAGTTTACAGCACTCACCTCATTAGATGGCATTATGAGTGGTAATCGAATGTCCGTATAGTGTCTAAAGTAATGTAAGTGAATAATGTATAGCACCTTTTCATTGTTTTGAATGATTTATTGGGTAATATGCTGGTATGCTCCATGTGGTCTCTGGTTCTTGATTTTTTTTTTTTCTGGTCCGACTGTCTAAGGTAAATGAAAGTTATGATTTTATTTTCAGGGGACTAGCTATTCATATAATTGTATTTTTTTACTGCAATTTGGATTTAATTCATATATATGTAGGATAAAGATATAAATTTTAGGTATGTACTGAAAGTTGCAAACGATTTATGACATTTAGTTATTGCCTATTCCCAATCATTGTGTTAAGCAGGAAATGGGACAATTTCTTCTTTAGATATATGCTCTATTGAATGTGGTTGTCTCCGATGAAATTATTTTGTTTTAGGTTTTTTTTTAAAATAAAATGGATAATGGTGCATTTTTATGATAATTCTTGTTTTTTAGGCATGTTGTCTTTGATGGCATTATTTAGTTCTAGGGTCTTTTTTATACTGCAGATTGGCAGTAAATTGCTTATGATTTTTTTGTTCTTTAGGCTTGTTGTCTCTGATGAGATTATTTAGTTCCGTTTATTTATCTTGTTTACAAAGTGTTCAAGTTTCACTACCATAACTAACCCTAGAAAGAACCAAACTATTATACAGTCTAACTTTAGTCTTTAGGTGTATACGCCTATTTCTCCACACCCACCATAGATTCTTAAAAGTCATGGCAGCAGTCCCTATTTGTCTGTTAATCTCATGCCGCCCCTACCAATATCTGTTACATAGCTCCCAAGATAATTAAACTGTGACAAATGCTCAAGACTGCAACCATTCAGATTAACTGAATCACAGCCTGCCTGACCAATTTTCATCACTTTAATTTTCTCTCTGTTTATAACCTAATTAACCTCTACTACCAGTCTCATTAACAGCTCGAATGAAAGAGTTCATCTCATCAACATCATTTGCCAAAAGAGTTAAATCATCAGCTTATTCTAAATCAGAAAGTTTCAGATCTCTAGACCATTTAAGGCCAAAATCTTTCCCTTGCAATGAATTTCGCATTACATAATCAATAACCAAAGAGAAAATGGGACAAAATGCACTCTTGTTGAACACCAGAAGCAATGCTAAACCAATTGCTACAAGCCTTACCAACTCTCACACCTAACTCAATGTTATTATAGAGAGCTTTCATTATGTTAACTAACTTGTGTGGTATCCCATACGATCTCACAATCAACCTCCAATTATGACGATCACAGAGTCAAAGGCCATTTTGAAATCAACAAACCTAGCAACTAAAATTTTCTGAAACTCTAAACATTTCTCAACAATCTGCCCGAGTGAAAATATCTGATCTACACATCCACTACCTGGTGCCGGAGTGGCTCAATCAGTAGCATGCCAGGCTCGTAATCTGTAGTTCACAGGTTCAAGTTCCAGCTGGGTTAGCGTTGAGATTTATCTCTGCAAACTTCCCTGCCCACGGTCAGTAGGGGACACCGATGGGCTTGGGAAGGACGCCATCTGTCGGATGGGACGTTAAGCCGTGGCCCCGTGTGTGGGAGAGCCATACCCTGTGCACTTTAAAGAACACTCTGAATGGCCTTGATGGGAGGCTACCATCTGTCTCCCAACAGCTGTTCCAGTGGGTCCCCTCCCCCAACCTTCTCTAAGCCTTCGGGGTCTATGTGACCTGGCCATTTAGCCCATGGTGTGCAAAAAAGTGCCGCTCAGAGGAAAAACAACCCAACCCATCCCCTACCACTTCTGAATTCACATTGCTCATCACACAATTGACTGTCAACCAGATTCTTAGTTCTATTAAACATGGGGGCGGGGTGGCCAGGCTCGTAATCTGTAGTTCCCAGGTTCGAGTCCCAGCTGGGTCAGCGTTGAGATTTATCTCCGCAAAATTCCCCGCCCTGCCCTCAGTCAGTAGGGGACATTGATGGGCTTGGAAAGCACGCTGGATGGCCTTGATGGGAGGCTACCATCTGTCTCCCAACAGCTGTTCCAGTGGGTTCCCTCCCCCAATCTTCTCTGAGCCTTCGGGGTCATTGTGACCTGGCCATTTAGCCCTTGGTGTGCAAAAAAGTGCCGCTCAGAGGTAAAACAACCCAAAATCTATTAAACATAATCATGAAAGAACTTTACCTGGAACAGAAAGTAACCCTATATACCCCTAAATTTATCACCTACCCCTATAGTTATCTCAAGAATTGCAATCACATTTTTTAAAAATAGGGATAATAATAGCTGTGGTAAAATCCTTAGGAACCAATCCTTTATCATATATTCACAATTTCAGTCATCCATGTGGTAACTGAAACATTCCCAGCTCTAAGCATTTCTGTAGTAATTTCATCTACCACTGGGGATTTATGAAGCTTAAGTTTAGAAATAGCTGAAATAACTCCAGATTGTGTTATAGGGCCAACTTTAAAGCCATCAATGCATTTGTCATCATTACAAAAAATGGGAGTAGAACTAACCACATTGTTTAGAACATACTGAAATGCTCAGCCCACCTTGCCATGATAGATTCCTCACCTTCTACTACAACCTTGTTCAGCCTTCAATCCCTGTATACCTGTCCATTTTCTACCAAACAAAACATTAACTATCTGGTACAGCTCTTTGCTGTTCTGCTGTCTAATTGCTTCCTCGGCTTTGTCAGCCAAGCCATCAAGCCAAAGATTCTTATCAGCAGCTAACTGATCCTTTACACATTTATTAAGCTCTCTGTAATGCTTTCTATTAGGACTAGTAGGGTATTGATTAAGGACATTCCTACAGTTCTTTCTTTCTGAAATAAGCTGCAGTGCCATATCACTCAAATAATTCTTCACCCTCTGCCCCTTGTTTTTCCTAAATGGGTACTGTTAGTTTTCAAAAAAGCCTGTTTAAAACAGTCCCATTCTTCCTCAACTTCAGTAGTAAGCAAACCTTGACTGTCATAATGATTACGTAACCTATCATG
Organism: Ryuthela nishihirai; assembly: GCA_038380435.1. Taxonomy (NCBI): domain Eukaryota; kingdom Metazoa; phylum Arthropoda; class Arachnida; order Araneae; family Heptathelidae; genus Ryuthela; species Ryuthela nishihirai. Next base: position 32,419,253 of record JAWZYU010000029.1, on the reverse strand, counting down.
TTAAGCTTTAGCTATAACTGGGTCTTTCAGAGCTTGAGAATTAAAGGTGAATTTTTTTACCCTAGCAACACTTTTTAAGTTTAAGTTGCAAGACACTTTTAAGAAGATAATGGTCAGATCCAATTTCAATCCCTATATGCCCTGGTATTCGTATATATTTACAATTTCAATCCCTATATGCCCTGGCTCCCCTATATGCCCTGGTATTCCTAACAGAACTAGCCCATTTGCTGTTAATTAATATAAAATGAATCGTATTCTTATGCAGCCCATCTGGTGAAACCCATGTGTACTTATGTATGTCACAGTGTTTGTAAGAAGTGTTAGTTATTATGAAACCATTAAGTTTACTTACCTGTAGGAGATGTTGCCCGTTGCTATTGCAGTTAGCAATACCAAAAGGGCTCTCACTTCTCCCCAAAGGTCAGAATTATTACCAACTTTGGCATTGAAGTAAACTAGAACCAGGGTAATATCTCCTTTCTTGGTAGAATTCAAAATATCATTAAGTTGTCTGTAAAATCTATCCTTCTCATCCTCATCAGCATCCTCAGGGGGGCATAACAGCAAATATCATTCTGTTTTTCAATTTAATGCTTGTCTGAAATTTTGCTATAAGAAACCTTTTATTAATGCACTCATATCCTATAAGAACATCACTAGCGTGTCTGCTGAGAAGCAGACCTATGCCTTGGAGGTGCTTATTATCTTTCCTCCCTGAAAAGAGAAATTTAAGATTATTTTTATGAATCTGACCTTTATCTCTCCATCTGGTCTCTTGCAAGTTGAGAATATCTAAATTATAACAGTGGAATTCTTGTGTGAGGACATCAAGAGAATAAGCTCTGCTGTTCATAGTCCTCATATTCCAAATACCTATGGGGAGAAAATGGTTAGTGGGATGTTTAAAGAAAAGAAACTCTCATATTGAGAGAGGGAATGCCGACAATATCAAACAGCCCCCTAATCGCAGACATGGGGCAAAGACCCGTTCCCCCACTACTAAAGGCTGAAGCCATCTACACTGGAAGACTTCCTCCAATGTAGAATTTGACGATGCCAATAGAAGCAAAGAGTTCAGGTGCCTGCGATGACTTCTGCTCAGGAATCCACCAGCTGATAAACATATTCTGCGAATCTATTCACTTGGGGCTGTCAACCCACAAACAAACAGAAAACACAGCGGAAGATTTTCCCTCCACAGAAGCCCACCAGTGCAGCAAAATCAGGATCCATAATCAAGCTCAGGGCCATATATCTGTCCAGTCCAGTAGGTTTATATGGTCAGCACCAGGACCCTGTGTGGTTGACCACTCCTCAGCAGGGAAAAAGAAAAGTAGCCATAGTTGTCCAGATCAGTAGGCCACACTAATCTGGCAGCCCTCCCCTTCCGTTCACTTCCACAAGAGAGTATCTTTTTCGAAAGGTACTAATGGCTTGCACCACAAGAAGGTGGGGGTCACACATTAGGTGCTAGGCCAGGCCGGTTTTATGCATCATCACAGGGGATTGGTGCATAGCTCTCCTTTCAGTGATTACCTAGCTACCATTTGCAGAGCTGTAACTTTATAGCAAAAGAAAATTAACTATGGTCTGAGATGCACAAAAATGTAAAGGTTCTAAAGAATTATTATTATTAAACAAATTTATTTATTACTTAACATCATATTTAAAACGATTATTAATTATTTGTATGTACTATTATTAGTGTTTGGACATTTATCAAATTAATTATTTTAACTTCCAATACGGATTTAGGTTTTGAAGCTTTCATTCAACAAAGTATCTTGTGTTCTGGTCATGCTTAAGTAGAATGACTTCAGTATCCATGGACGCTCACACTATTGACCCAACAAACTAAACAATGAGACTATCAAGTGAAATCAAAAAGAAATTAGTTTGTTGCATTCATTATTTCAAATTTAATGGTGGCAAAGTTATTTTGAATAACTATCAACCCTTAATGCTAAGTCTATGAGGATTTTGAGAAATTCAAACCCACCAACCCCAATTTTGGTTCACCCCAGCAAGTTCGCACATAATATTCATGCAAAGTTTGTAGTCTCTAGCTCTTCTGAGGGCTGAGTGCATAAGTGGACAGACACACAAATAAACAAGCAAATAAACTTTCTACTTTATATATTAGATAAATCATGAGAAATAAAATTGACAATTCTTGTGACTTGACTCATGGTTCTTTGTAATCAAAAGTACCATGATGTGCCAAAGTAAAATCTTATAAGAATATGAAATGCAGAACTATTACAACAATATCCTACAATACTGAAGTGGATTGAACATTTCCAGTAATAAGGAAAAGCAACACGAATCTTAAAATGAAGGTGACTTGTGCAATAAATGCAATTATTTTTAACACCTATTTTAAAAAAAATATGTAATTCAAATCCTATTTAATAAGATGGATCTCCTATTAAAACAAAAAAAAAAAAAACTTTTTTTACATTACACCTAACAAAACTCCTAAAACAGCTAAAGTATACATCATCTTCTGAGGTCAGTCAAAAAATATATTAAGGTGGTTGTGAATGTATGTATGAAAATAATTGTGCTCTTTAATGTAATTAATGCATAGATAGTATTGAAGAATGTGGGTTGAGCCCAAACATTTCCCCCCACACATTACAAGCTGAAAACTTGAAAGAACTGAACCATCCAACTTATTTAGTCCAAATAGCTGAACAACGTGTCTGATACATTATTCATTAAAATATATCACAATAAATTCCTGTTGTAACTGAAAGATAATGTCATAGATGAGTAGTGTTGCTTTTTTGATGTTATAATTATAATTCATTTCGAAAAATTACAATTTATTAAACTAGATTTAAAAAAAATTTAATTTGAAGTAGGTTAACAAATAAAAGAGCTGTCAGACAACCAAACATTACTGAGCATACCTTGTAAGTTTATATGAATTATAGTAATTATCAAATTATTTGAAATAAAAATATTATATTTTTACCAACACAGTATTTCCCATCCATACCACTGTAATTTATTTAGATTTTCTAGAATTATGTAAGAAGAAATCTAAATCAGGCTATTAAAATTTATTACAGGTGTACACTTTATGAAAAGGCATCTGCAAATTTAAGGCAGACGTGTAGTAAGGAATATATGTAATTCAAAAAGTTCATAATTGTGTTTTTTTTATTTATACAGTGAAATCCTGTTTTAGTGTTCCCACTTTTAGTAAAATCCAGTACTTAGTGAATGTTTCTTCCAAACTGAAGCCCAAACAGTGTATTATTATCTGTATTTAATGAATTTTGATTTAGTAAATAACACCCATTTAGTGTAAGAAATTTTCTACCTTCCTAAACAATTGATATTTGTATTTTCTCTCTGCTGGAAATCTCCACAACCATAATTTTTGTCAAGTAATAGTTACAAACTAAACAGCACTGAAATCACACCACTTTTGGTATCACAGCCACTTTGATTTTTGCTGAGGTGTATAATTCACTTATTATAAGAAGTAGTAGTAAATTTCATCATTAGTGTTTATGTGTGGGGGTGGCTCAGTCAGTAGTGTGTCAGGCTCGTAATCTGCAGTTCCCAGGTTTGAGTCCCAGCTGGGCCAGCTTTGAGATTTATCTCCACAAAACTCCTCATTCTTCCCATAGTCAATAGGGGACACTGATGGGCTTGGAAAGGCCGCTGTCTGTCAGATGGGATGTTAAGCATGGCTCTGTGTGCAGGAGAACCATGCCCTGTGCATGTTAAAGAACTTGCTGGATGGCCTTGATGGGAGACTACCATCTCTATCCCAAGAGCTATTCAATGACTCCTCTCCCCCAATCTTCTCTGAGCCTTTGGGGTTCTTGTGACCTGACCATTTACCCCATTTTGTGCAAAAAAGTGCCTTTCAAAGATAAAACAACCCAATCCATTAGTGTTTGTTGTATTTTTTTTTTATTCCTTGCTCATGGTTATGAAAAGGAAGAAGCTGACTATCACAGGAAGAGTTAAATTTATCCATGAAGTGGAGGAAAATATCCAAATATCCCAGCAAGAGAAATTTATTCTGTAATCTATTTGTATATTCCACCAATCTATTTGTATATTCCACCAAACGTATACAATTTCCTTGTAATATTTCTTCTTTAAGGATGAATAATACAGCTGTTTGAGAAAGGATATGATATACACATTGTGCTTTTTTCACATGCAATTAGTTATTTTAGAAATTAATTTGATATTATTGAATATGTAACTGTATTTATTTGTGTGGAACATTTAACTGTTTATGTAAAGAAATTATTTCATCATTATTAAATATAGCAAATATTATAGGGCTTTTCATATAAATTATAATATAGCAAATCTTATAGGGTTTTTCATATAAATAGCCCCATTTAGTGAACTCCTCAATTTAGTATAAGAAAAGCTATTTCCCCAGAGATTGATTAATTGGGATTTCACTATTATTTATTATAGTTTTTATGTTTAAAAAATAATGTGGTCATCACTTGAAACTTAGTAGACTTTATTGTAATTATCTTGAATATATTTTCTCCAAAAAAATATATGTTGTTTCAATTTCATTTGTCATATGTTGCAGAAAATATAAGGGTCATTCAAATGAAAAGGACAAGTGTTGGAAATGAAGCATAAATTACTTATTTTTCTGTTCAAATTTGCCTATTTAGATATTTAAAATATTTGTCCAACATTTATTATTAAGATATTTGTCCCAACATGAAATTAGCAATATGATACCCCTTTCCTAGAGTTGATTTTGGTTGGTGCATGAAGGGGCAGGGTTTGGCTGAGTTGGTAGCACGTCATGCATGTAATCTGCAGTTCCCAAGTTTGAGTCCCACATGTATCAGCATTGAGATTTATCCCAACCCTGCTCTGTCAGAAAGGGAACACCAATGGACTTGGAAAGGCTGTCTTCTATTAGATAGGACTTAAAGCTGTGTGCCCTGTGTTCAGGACAGCCATTACTCTGTACATGTTAAAGAACATGAAGGTGCTGTATGGCCCTGATGGGAGACTTCCATCTGCTTTTAAAAGCTTGTCCATTGGGTTCATTTCCCCAATCTTCTCTGAATGCTTACGGCTCTTGTGACTTAATCATTGTGTGCAAAAAAGTGCTGCTCAGAGGTTAAACAACCCAACTGGTGCATGAAGAAGTCTGTGAAAATGCAATATACCTCATTGTGTGATTTCAACTTCCTACTTTTCATGGCATTTTCTAAAGGTCCAGAAATGTGAAAATCTAATAGGATAGATGCCAGCACTATTGAGAGGATAATCTAGGCATTTCCAAACGTGCATGTTTATTGTTATTGTTACTAGGGTAGTATGGAGGTGGACATTGTTAGGCAGGAAAACAACCATTTTGTTCAAACGTTCTGGGTACTTTGATTTTATTGCATGCTATCAAATGACATTGTTTTTGTAATATTGTTGTGAATTGAAGGTGTTACTAGGGTCCAGAAACTTGATCAACAATGGACCTTTGTTCATTTTTGGATGTTTCCATGTGGGGTTTATTTGGAATCCACACAATGTCTCTCATCTTTAATTTGATACTTGCCACTGATTCTGGTGTTGATGAGTTCCTTTTATGTATATCAATTTTCCTATGTTAGTGCACAGAGATCTCTCTCTTCATTCTCTAGATATAAGAGTTATCCACTTTTCATTTGAATTACCCTGATGTAATTCACTGTCAGAGGTAATTTAAATGTTTACTAATGTATTTTAAAAGTGGAATGTTTTTTTTTCTTAAGTTTTAGCTCACAAGGAACTTCTGCATCAAGCAGTGAGCACTCGCCTGCAAAGTTTCGTTCACCCCCGCCGAAACCTCCCAGACGTAGGCATTCTGATCAATCAGCAGTTGCTGCAACAGGTAATATAAAAAGAACTGTGTGAAATGGTGTAATAGTTAGGCATTGTTTATTTTATGTATATTAGAACATTTTTAATTTGTTGCTTATTTTTATTTAGTTTTTTGATTTATGAACCGGGATGGTTTTTATTTGTATATATTCACCCTATATTGTTTCGTGTGCTTGTAAATTGGCTGACCTATTTTTAACTTAGTGCTTTTGCCATTCCTTTACAGAATAAAAAATGCCAAATTTTTATATAATAGATGGGGGGATAGATGAATAGATTTGATGCGTAATATTCAAAACTTATTACCAACTTAAGATCCAGTGCAATAATAATAAGTAGACAGAATTTATTATAATAAAGTGCACAGTGTGATGAATGTTAGGGATTTAATTGAAAAGATGACTGCAGTCTGGATATAATTTGGTAGGAATTAAGTTAACTACATTTGGTGAAAAGCTGTCAAATTTTGACTTATTGAAGACGAGGATGGCATCTTCTATTTCTTTTTTTTTTCTGTCCTGTTATTTAGAAAGGTGATGATGATTTGCAAAGTTGCTATCTCATGAGGTTTTAGATCAGTTTGTAAGAGTGCCATTCTCAGAGCCTTGTAAGTTTTCAAGTATGACTTAATATGATTTGGAAGTAACATTTATGCATAAATACATCATGCAAGCTGTGTGCATCTATTATATATATATATATGCCTCCTCAAGCAGCTGCTTGCCACAGAGGTCTGACAGGAGCCTGTCAGTTTATATGCCACAGTAGGAGATCTGAGAGGATGGCAGGACCTCAGCAGAAAAACGACACACACATCCATGCCTAATCCAGGGCTCGAACCCAGGTCCCTTAGAACAGTAGCCAAGCGTGCTAACCACTTGGCCACGGGACGGCTGTGCATCTATTAGTAGTAGATAATGTAATACATGCTGATACAGCATTACTAATAGATGACCTATAATGCCATATATGCTCTAGCCAGCATTACTCATATATGTCATGAGCTCACTGGGTAAAAAAATTAGTCACCTGTAATTTCTCATCTAATACTGTGTAACACCTTTCTTTGCATAAATTTCAATAGCAATCCTGTTAAGTATGGACTCCAATAGTCATCAGATATAGTTTGCAGCAGTTCTAATCCACTCCTCCAATAACAGTATAGTTGGGTTGTTTTACCTCTGAGCGGCACTTTTTTGCACACAGTGGCTAAATGGCCAGGTCACAAGGAACCTGAAGGCTCAGAGAAGGTTGGGGGAAGGGACCCACTGGAACAGCTGTTGGGAGACAGATGGTAGCCTCCCGTCAAGGCCATCCAGTGTGTTCTTTAACATGCAGAGGGTATGACTCTCTCACACATGGGACCACGGCTTAATGTCCCATCTGATGGATGGCGGCCTTTCCAAGTCCATTGGTGTCCCCTACTGACCGTGGGCAGGGCGGGGAGTTTTGCAGAGATAAATCTCAACGCTGACCCAGCTGGGACTTGAACCTGGGAATTGCAGATTACGAGCCTGGCGTGCTACCGACTGAGCCACCCTCGTCCCAGTGCTTGTAGTTCAGCTGGATTATGTGGATACCTATTTCAGTGTTTCACCCTCTGATCCAGGTAGTCCCAAAGGTTTTCAATGGTATTTGCATCTGGTGACTTTGTGGTCTAGTCAAGGTGTCCTAAATGCTACCTCATTCTCCTCGTGTCATTCACAAACTGTTGTGGTCCCGTGGTCCCTGTAGTTGTCATCCTGGAACAATGAAGTGTCTGTTGTGTTCATCCTTCACATGAAGCACAAAGGTCAACACCTGGCTTTCCGTAATCTGTATATAACCTTCCTGATTTAAATGGGTTGATATCTCAACTAATGGGCCTACCTCACGGTAGATAAAGCATCACCAGAACATCACAGAACCATCTGCAGGTGAATAATACCTTGGATAGAGTCTGGATGGAAAGCTTCATTACTCTTGCAATGCACTCTTTGCATCATAAGAATACAGACGGAAATGTGACTCATCTGACCAGATAATGGTTTTCCAATCATCTGCTGTCCAATGCAGTCTATGAATTCTCTTCCGAGGTACTCTGCTTCATATACCCATGAAATTCAGTTCTCTTCACAGTGTTCTTTCTGAAATAGGTTGATGTGGTCTTTAATTGACCGTCTGTAGCAATTCCTGTCTAGTTTAAAATTGGTTTGCAGTCACAAGTCATGATACTCATCGGTTGTCCCTGTCTGTGAGCATTGACTTGTTGCCACAATAACATCTGTGATTAGCAGTTGAATTGGATGCACACCACTGTTTATGCACTCATTGGACTCATTGGCATATTTGACTACTTCCTTCAAAGCATGTTCTTTAGCCCTACCAAATGTAATAACACCTTTTGCCACTCAGTCATGTTTTTCTTCCAACTCATGATTCATAGGACTCCAATCGGACTGATGACACTACACATGATAGGTCACGTGCCTCTATGTAGTGCTGCATTACTGCAGATACTACATCTATTGGTGTATCAAGTCAATGTTACCATCTATGATCAAGGTTAAAGGTGTTGTAAGAACATGGTAAAATTAGCCTCCAATGAGGGGTGACTTATTTTTTGTCTGGTGTACTTATATCAATAGCAAATGTGAGAAATCACAGTTGCACATTTAATGGTCATCTAGACTAGTGGTTCTCAACCTTTCCCAAGTCATGAACCATTTTCTGTAATTTTCCATAATTTATTTATAGCAGCCTCATGGTTCTGCAGATCCCAGGTTCGAGTCCCAGCTGGGCCAGCATTGAGATCTATCTCTGCAACACTCCCTTTCCTGCCCTCAATCAGTAGGGGACACACCAATGGACTTGGAAAGACCGCCATCCATTGGATGGAATGTAAAGCTGTTACCCTGAGCATGTTAAAGAACACACTGGATGGCCTACCATCTGTCTTCTAACAGCTGATCGGTGGATCCCCTTCCCCAACCTTCTCTGAACTCATGGGGTCTTTGTTATCTGGCCATTTAGCAGATTGTGTGCAAAAAAGCATTGCTAAGAGGTAAAACAACCCAACCCTCTCATGGTCAGTGGAACATAGGTTTAGAAGCACTGATCTAGACTTCAGTATCAGCTATGTAAGCAGAATCTTAAAATTTTTGAAATACAGCAGTAAAATTACATTTTATGTAGTATCAATAGGACTTCTTTATAAGTTGTTGATTTTTGCAAAATGATTGCAAATTTAGAAATTTTTTTGTAGCTTCCTTGGTTGGTTGTTGGGGTTTTTATAGCACATTAGCATGTAGCTTTGAATATTCATTTGCAACATATAGGAGAGAGAAGAATCCTAGAAGCTATTCCTAACTTATACAGGCCTTCCCATACAAGGACATGCCCTACTAAGACTGAAGTTATTGCTGACCACTGCTTTAGTTAGTTGTGTTACCTCTAACACAGCACACAAAATTTGCCTTGCTGGAACAGTTGCTAGCTCCCTAACCACTATGCTAGTTAAGGCTAATACAGTTTAAGTATATGTAATATAGTTTGGGAAATTAATCATTTACAGATATTATAAAGATAGCTGATTTGTATGAAAAATATTTCTAATGCGACTTTTAATATTAGATTATAAGCTGCATAAAAGTTGGAAAGTATTTCTATAGAGCAATTCTCTAAAGTAATATTTCATATTATAATTTTAATGTAATTGTAACAGTAGTTAAAATATTCATAATAATAATAAACTAATTTCAAATTTTGGTTTCTGAAATTTAAATTAAAGCTGAAAAGCAAACATGTCTACCATATTTGAGGCATTTGCATATTTAAACTGGTTTCATATTTTTGCCTTTCAGGATCTTATCTTTGTAATAGAAGACAATATGTTGATGGTAATCAGTGTTCTACACCAAAAGACTCGGTCAGAATGATGTCTAATGTGAAATCAGGGAGTGAATCATTGCCATCCAACTGGACTGCAGGTTTCAATGACAGTGAACATGAAGAAAATATTACTCAGAATTTAAAAAGATTAGAAACTGGTCTGTCACCAAAAATAGCACACCCTTTATCTAAAGGCTCTCTCCCAGAGAAATATCACTTTCTTGGTAAATGTTTTCCTAGTCTTCATGAAAATTTAGAATGTACCGAGCAAGTTACGTTAAGCTTAGAGAACCAATCAGGTGACTGTGCATTATTTTATCATCCTACACCTTGCTCTCTTTATGTGACACCTTTCGCTTCAGTTTCACGTTACTCTGTAGCACATATTAAGAATAGTTCATCAAAATGGCACTCTCATCATATGTCAAAGAAGTATGATTTGACATCATCCCCAGAACTGCCAATTAATAATTTGCAGTATATTGAATCACCAAAGATTATTCATCGCCGACATCATAGTGATCCTTTGTTGTCACGGTTCAATAACAAATCTTTTAGAAAGGCATCGGGTGCTAAATCAGGTTCTCAAAGAAGCCATTCTTTCATAGGTTCTACATGTAACAAACACTGCTCAAAGTTAGAAGAAAATTCGAAATACCAGCAATACCTTACGGTCCCAAAAGATCCCATACTTTTATCAGAAGAAGTCAGAGTATTGCAAGAAATGAATGATAAGGTTTGTATTTTCATTTTTTTTTTGCATTACTTTTGCAGGTATAGTTAAGCTGATAATCTTTTCTGTTGCTGCTGCAGAGATAGTCAAATATTACAATGTATGCAATAAACATTTTTTTTTTTGAGAGAGATCTTTTGCAGTTTTTAATAGGACAGAGATTTAAATTTTATATGAGTGAAATGTAATATTAAATTATGTAAGTTTTAAAATTTTCCTCAAGCTTTTGTGGATTGTAAATGATTAAATCTAGTCTTTATTATGTTTGAAAGAACACACGTAGAATGTGCTTGTTTCTAAATATTTCAGATATTTTATTAAAAAATATGTTGGTGGTTGAAATGCAGTTGGTCACCATCAGTTTCCTGAATGCTCTATTTTGAACTGTAGCTAGAGTGATCAATAGATGTTAAAAATGTATGTTTCAGTTGTAATATGGGGCGGGGGTGGCTCAGTTGGTAGCGCGCCAGGCTCGTAATCTGTAGTTCCCAGGTTCGAGTCCCAGCTGGGTCAGCGTTGAGATTTATCTCCGCAAAATTCCCCGCCCTGCCCACGGTCAGTAGGGGACACCGATGGGCTTGGAAAGGCCGCCATCTGTCGGATGGGACGTTAAGCCGTGGCCCCGTGTACGGGAGAGCCATACCCTGTGCACGTTAAAGAACACGCTGGATGGCCTTGACGGGAGGCTACCACCTGTCTCCCAACAGCTGTTTCAGTGGGTCCCCTCCCCCAACCTTCTCTGAGCCTTCGGGGTCCCTGTGACCTGGCCATTTAGCCCATGGTGTGCAAAAAAAGTGCCGCTCAGAGGTAAAACAACCCAACCCAGTTGTAATATAACTATCCCTAGTGATGTTAATTTATGATTGTTATGGGGGGTTGATTCAAAAGTCACTGTTTACCTGTAAAAACATTTATTTTCTGAAATTAAATTATTTAGAAATGTAGTTTGGTCAAGCTAAAGAAAGTAAGAACTCACTATAAATGTTAAATGTTAAAAATGTATTAATGTGTGTAATTGTTAAATGTATAAATGTTAAATGTTAGAAATATGAGGTAAAATATAATTCACAAGATGTGTTCAGTTGATGTATCATAATTTCTTAGGAGGAATTCTTGGAACTGTTATAATGAGTTCTCTCTCAGATCTCTCTATATATTGTACAGTAGTTCAAATAGAAGTTCAAATGAAATGTTTTACAGATTGCAGATTAGGTTCTATTGATATTAAATTTAAACATCCAAATAGAGCAAATTGTTGTTTGTTAATTTTTGCATATTTTTCTCATGTAACCATTGAATTTTTTAAAATTTAATATTTTTTTCATATCAAAAATATATGTATCATAAAAAAAATCAGCAATTTGATGGATGTTCTTTTTTTTTCGTAAGTGATTGTTCATTATGAAAATTTTAAATTATATTCATGAAATCTACATCATAGTCATTTTCAGCATTGCTGGAATCACTCAGTTTCATCCACTTAATGTTTACTTTGGAGTCAGTCACATTTTTGCGTGAATTTTCCTTGAGAATCAACAAATGTTATCCATGGCCAAAAAGCCAGTTCAGTAAAATCCTGATTCTATTTGTCTTAAGGATGCACTTTAGCCCATTTAGAGAACTTTAGTCCTTATTTTATGCAGTATTTATTGCATTCAGAAGGGATCCAAAGTAACTCATTCTATTTAATATTCAATAGATGAGCTCTAAATACTTAGAATATAATTTTTTTATCTAACTAAAAATTGTTTTTTGATTCAGAGGTAATTTTATACAGTTGATGAGGTTCTTACTTAAAATATGCATGGCTATGCATGCTTTTTAGAGTTTACTATTTCAAGAAGGATTTGTCGAAGGTTGAGTTGTATTGTTTTCATCTCTGTGTGACACTTTTTTGTGCACAGATTTGGATTCAAATAAGTAAACTCTAATAATCATAAAATGCTCAACTTATAAATAAAATGGAGCTTTTTTGTTTTAATAGTTTTCATGAGAAAGAAGGTGGGGTAAATTTAAATAATTTAACCATATTTCTTATACTATATACTATAATGAATACTACAAATAAAAATCATAAATATCCCCTCAAGCAGCTGCTTGCCACAGAGGTCTGACAGGAGCCTGTCAGTTTATATGCCATAGTAGAAGATCTGAGAGGATGGCAGGACCTCAGCAGAAAAACAACACATATTGTACATCCATGCCTTACCCGGGGCTCGAACCCAGGTCCCTTTGATCAGTAGCCAAGCATGCTAACCTCTCAGCCATGGGACAGCTTGTAATGAATACTAACTTGGAATTATTTCTGCAGTTAACAGGCTAAATTTCAGCTGCAGGTGGGGCTAGGGTGGCTCAGTCGGTAGCACCATGCTTGTAATCTGCAGTTTCCAGGTTTGAGTCCCACCTGGACCAGCATTGAGATTATTTTCTCAAAACCCCCACCCTGATTTCAGTCAGTATGGGACACCAATGCACTTGGAAGGGCCTCTGTTTGTTGGAGGAACATCAAGCTGATGTCCTGTGTCCAGAAGAGCCATATCCTGTGCATGTTTAGGAAGATGCTGGATGGCCTTGACAGGAGGCAACCATCTGTCTCCTAACAGCTCTCTAGCAGGTTCTCTTCCCCCAACCTTTTTTGAGCCCTCAGGGTCTTTATGACCTGACAGTTTAGCTCATTGTGTGCAAAAAAGTGCTGCTTAGAGATAAAACAACCAAATTCAGTTGCAAGAATCAATTTCTATGGTATATTTGTACTTCAGCTTGTATGTTTTACTTTTGTTGCTTTTTTAAGTTATCAAGAACTGTAAAATTTATGTAGGTATTTTTCATATTTTTTACTGTGTACATAACAGCAGAAAATGCATATTTTAATTTTTTTTAATTTCTGTGCAGCTTTGGCAACACTTGTGTTCAACACAAAGCAAGTTAGATACATTACAGAATAGTAATTTGTCTGCAAAATCAGATAGTGATGGACCATCATTTTCTGGTAAATACTTTTATGATAATACTCATACTTTGAAATATATTTGATGAGCTTGCATGTAAAATGTGCTAAATCCACTTTTCAATAGAATTTAAGTGAGATGTTGAGTAGAGTACCATGACATTGAACAGTTAAAAGAGAAGTGAAAAAATATAGATTTTAAAATTTAAAAGATGCATATCTTCCTATATGTACCCTAAAGTAGAAAATGAAACAAAAGCATATCGGCAGTGCAATCAGCCACTGAATTCATATTCCCTTCAAAGGAAGATAGGACACTGGCTGGCACTCTTGTTGAGTAGGTAAATTGGCACACTACCTTCCTTTGAGGTGAATATGAATTCAGTGACTGATTGCTATGCTTTACATTTATTTTCTTTTTAGGGCACATATAGGGAGATAGGTATCTTTAGTGACAAGGAAAAAAATATAAATAAAATAAGTTACTTATATTCAGAAACTTGCATTTGATATATGACTCATAATATAAACCACATTTCTCCTATCTCTATTTTTATTTTTGAAGGGTAGGGGGTGATAGAGGGTTGTATTTGAAGTAGCCCATGACATTGTAGATGCCATAGACTTTAATTTATGACATTAAGGTTGACCCCTGCAAAATTTCCATCACTTTTGGGAGTGGCAAAAGGATGGTGGTGGTGGGAGGGGACATAATTTGAAGATGCCTCAACTGTCCTCATATGAGCTCTGATTTGACATCTAACATGTAGCTGTTGGTCCTCGCATTTGGATAATGTAGTAGAATGACTTTCACATTTCCCCTTTTTTAGTAGGAAACAGAATGGGTAGGGGCACAAAATTTTTATACCTATAACACCTCTCACATAACTTGCTTTCATATGCCATACAATGTGTTACATTCAGTCGTCACATTCGAAAGATGTAGTGGAACAATCATACACATTGTCCCCTTTAGTGTGGGGGGAAGAAAGCATGGGGAATTTTTATAACTTGACACACTCTAGGTCACAAGTTTTCATCAAGCCTGTTATTTTTGGCCTTCATGTTCTGAAGATGTAGTGGAACAATTGTTTTCATATTTCCTCTTATTTTTAGTGGGGGGGGGGGGGTAAAGGTTTTTATAGCCTATGACACTCACCATATCGAAACTTTCATTTGACACATAAATCGTTAAATCTGTTCATTGCATTAATGGTACTAAAACAGATGAAAGATATGGTGGAACTATCATTTTTATAAACACAAACTGGCAAACCAACAAATGACAAGTGAAAAGCAATAGGAAGATAAGTAAAAGCATCTTAAGATTCTGCAAGAGATAAGATTCCACATCTTCATAAAACTGTCTGGTTCTCTAGTGTAATAAGCTACCCAGTCTGTTCAGAATTGCATGATGCTGGGATAGTTCAGTAGATAAGAGCACTTGAACATTTGATAAATGTCTTTTCACTAGGTTATAGGTTTGTGTCTCACTATTGCCAAAAGATTTGTTTTCCAATTAACTCTTCGATTGTTCTAAGGTAAGAGGATATTTGGGGCGGGGGTGGCTCAGTCGGTAGCGCGCCAGGCTCGTAATCTGTAGTTCCCAGGTTCGAGTCCCAGCTGGGTGAGCGTTGAGATTTATCTCCGCAAAATTCTCCGCCCTGCCCACGGTCAGTAGGGGACACCGATGGGCTTGGAAAGGCCGCCGTCTGTCGGATGGGACGTTAAGCCGTGGCCCCGTGTGTGGGAGAGCCATACCGTGTGCACGTTAAAGAACACGCTGGATGGCCTTGACGGGAGGCTACCATCTGTCTCCCAACAGCTGTTCCAGTGGGTCCCCTCCCCCAACCTTCTCTGAGCCTTCGTGGTCCATGTAACCTGGCCATTTAGCCCATGGTGTGCAAAAAAGTGCCGCTCAGAGGTAAAACAACCCAACCCATAAGAGGATATTTACTTATGAGTTACTATTATTGAATTTGCCATGCACCTTTGCTAGCAACAAAATTATAAAAAAAAAACAGCTTTAAATCTTCAAGAACTGGTTTAAAAACTGCCATTTTATGTTCATAATGATGTTGAATGCAAATGTATGCATTGACCAGTCAGAAAATGCCTTTTATGTAAGCATTTGTAAGATTGTTCCCTAAACAGAGTGTGATTCTTGTCAAGAAGTGAATGTGCTCCAGGGCACAAGTATCAAAATTGTCTATGGGAGTATTTAATATAGGAACCAGTATTGTTTCCATTAAAAATAAAATTGAGAACTTTAGACAACTGAAAAATTTATCAAACTCTAAATTGTTCTGACAGATGTAACACAATCATTTTTTTTTGAAGTGTCAAGTTTTATTTGTTAATGCTATACATTTCTAAATTGTTTCCAGATATTAAGGACATCATTTTTGTTTCAACTTTTTATTTGAAATGAAGTTTTTAATATTTTCTCCATTTCAAACAACTAAGAAATTTATTACTTAGTTGATTAAATACATTTTAATATACATACTGGATTGCCACTTAATTGAATTAATGATCAGTTTAAAAAGTAAAATTAATTATTTGAAGTTTAAATTCATTTGAACAAGCATTTCCATTTTTTATGCAATTTTATTTTCTGTAATATATAGAGTGACAATGCCAAATTGAAGTAGGATCCAAATGTACACTAAAAGCACTTATTATAAATACCCATCTGCAAACCTGTCACTCCATCACAGTAATACAGCCAGCTGAAACCACTTGCAGGATATAAATAAGTCAGATATATAGTGTACCTGTGACTGTTATTATGGGTAAACATGGTGACCTGAGCAAGTTCGATTATGGGCAGATAGTTGGTGCGAGGAAGATGGGGTACTCCATATCTGCGACTGTATAATATCTGCAATTTCCATGTATGTCTTTCACATATGCACTAGGACTACATCAAAACTGGCAAAACTTGCAGTTACCAGAAAAAATGTTGCTGTAACTGGGCTGTTGATGTTTAAGGTGAGGATTGTCTCTCCTGTATCGTAACATCCGAATAGAGGACCATAGTGCAGATGATAATATCAGCATTCAGTGACAAGGAAACTGAAGGTTTGTGCAAAGACTATTGGACATACTGTGGCCCAACTGAACTATGGCAGCATATACCCACATTGAGTACTCTTGTTAACAGCACATCGGAGGAGAGCTATGAAGCTGCAATGGGTATTACTAATGGACTGTAGAAGACTGGAAATGGGTGGCTTAGTCCAATGAATCTAGGTTCCAACTATGGCAGTGGGAGGTTGTATGTATGGTGTAGACCACGAGGCCATGAACTCCAATATCAAGTCAGGCTTTACAGCCGGTGAAGGGACCTAATGCTCTAGGGTGTATTTATGTGGGCGATTTTAGGCTCCATGTATCTACTGAGACCACCATCTCTGCAGAAGGCTATGTTGATGTACTTGCTGACCATCTACACCAGTCCATGGGCATCCATTTCCCATAATAAGATGGCTTCTTTCAACAAGACAATGCACCATCTCATTGCTTCCATGTGGCGAAGGACTGGCTGGAGGAGTATTCCATTAAGTTCACAACCTTTGAGTGGCCTTCTCACACTCCAGATTTGAACCCTATTGAGCATTTGTGGCATGAAGTGGAGCAAATGCATTGGAGTCTGAAACCCCACCACAGGCAACTCTCAGCAGTTTATAGATGGCTGTCCATTCATAGGTTGCAATACCACCTGAATGTTTCCAACACCTGGTAGAGTCCATGGCATGATGTGTTTCTGCTGTTCTGAGGGCGAAAAGGTGAATCCATGCATTATTAGGTGGATGTGTATAATAAATTGTCCTTTCAGTATATATGATATTTATTTACCAAGTGCAGCTTAAATGAAAATTGTGATTTTTTAAATAAACTCATTAGACAAAAAATTAGTCACCCCTGGCTGAATGTTACCTAATAGTGTGTAAAGCCTCCGTGCGACCAAAGAACAGCCGAAATTCTGTCTGGCATGGATGCCACCAGTGTGCAGATGTAGTGCACATCAATATTCATCCACTCTTCCAGCAGCAAATGCCGTAGTTCGGCCAGATTGACCAGATGGCTGGGATGGTGCTTCACTCATTGCTCCAAAAAGTCCCACAAATTTTTTATGGGATTCAAATCTGGGGATTTGGCGGGCCAGTTGAGATGTTCGAAGGCTTCAGAATGCTTGTCGTCCCAATCCGACACACATCGAGCCCTGTGCATGCGACAATTGTCGTTTTGGAAGACTGAGCTATCCTTTTGGTGTTCACTGTGGAGATGCTGCACCAAAGGCAGCATGTGGTCATCCAATAGCTCCATATAGTCCTTCTGGTTTAAGTATGACATCACCATAACCAAAGGACCCATTTCCTTGTATGTGAAACACCCCTATAACATCACAGAGCCTTCTCCAGCTTCAACAGAACCTTGCACATAGTCCGCATGGAAGGCTTCATGCGGCTTACGATGTACCTGTCGCCTCGCATTTTTTTGAGTACAAGCAAAAATGTGACTCATCCGACCAGATCACATGCTTCCAAAAGTTGACAGTCTAGTCTTTGTTGTGCCGCACCCACTGTACCTTGTGCAGAGCTGGTAACATAGGTCTCTTCCATGGTACTCTGCTCCAGATATCCATAGCATGCAGTTCCCTTCGGAGTGTTTGTTTGGAAACAGCTTATTGTAGGCCTGCATTGACTGACAGGAGCAATTCCTGCCTCATTGCAAAGCGGTTTGCCCTAACAGTGCACGACATGGTGGCAGTTCCTATTGTGGTGAACACATTCTTTCTGCTGCAGTTCTGGCGACGATTAACAGTGGACTATGATGTATGCCACTGCTGGAAGACCCTTTGGACAGTACGTTCCGACACACCTGCAAACTTCTTGTACGCTATGCCCTTTTTCTCAGCCAAACGCAATACACTTTTTTGTCACTCTTTGATGTCACTCTTTGATCACATCTTTGATGTGACCCATGTTTCATTGAGCGACTAACACACACACATGGTACACAATCACTTCTTGTCACTGTACGAACCCCATAGCACACGGCACTATTTGTAGACTAGCTATTTGTAGGTTGCATTTATTACCAGTGTGCCCTTTGTTGCTGTCGAAATGGACGTAATCCTCTTACAGCGGGAGATGACTAATTTTTTTGTCCAGGAGCTTATATTGTATATTTTATAGAATTTAACAAAATCTGCAAACAATTCAATATAACATTTTAACAGGTGTGGGGTCATTTGTGAAAAGATGTATATCTGAATTGCTTTTGATGATTTTAGTTTAATATGTTTTTCTCATAATAAAGTATTATTTTAATGGTATTGGAACAGGTAATTTTTTCTTAAAATGAATCAAAGTAGATATATCTGATTTTGCTTACAAGCTCTTCATTTATTTCTATTATGCTTTTGGTTTTAAAGGTAGTTGATTTCTTTTTTTGTAATATGCATTGAATAACAATTTAAAGTAATCTTATATATTTATTTTAATAGATCTAATGGCAGATATTTATTATGCACAAAAAGAAAAAGATGATGCTATGGAGTCACGCCTCAGGGTAGCTTTCGAAGAAAGAGATGCAGCTATTCACCAGTTAGATGAAATGTTACAAGTGCTGGGCAGGTATTAAAGATTGTTTATGCTTTTCAAATGAATGTTCAGAAATATAAATAAACAAAGACAAATATTGGAGTATTATGGTATGTTATAGTTAAGTTGATTGTATATTAGAGATCAGGCTCAAAATTTTAAGCCCATCCAAATCACTTTGATAATTACTGAGTTTGTTTATTGAAAGCATTTTCTCTGACACCTCATAAAATATGTTCATATACAGAAATGAATACTACCAAACTATTTTTTTTATTTTTCCTACTTATAGATTAAACTTTTAAATAATTATAATAATTTTATCACAAAGTTGAAATCTTAATGTTATTTGCAACAAAAATTACAAGAAATAATGGAAGCTGAAAATTCTGGAGTAAAATCTCTATTAATACTGATTAAGAGTTTGAAATTATAATCAAGTGAAAATATTTTATGTTTCTTACTAATTATTTTCACATCTGCAAGAAAAATTTTTCGGAGCCCAGAGTTGTCTGTACTATTTTGAGCTTGCACCAGCATGAACCTGAGCTCAGTCTGGCAAATCTGAACTGATCTCTATTGTGTACCATTAACCAATTTATATACTTTAACAAGTGTTAGCTTGTGACTATATCTTGCAGCCTTTGAATGTAAATGTAAAAGTATTTGTCCTTGTAAAGTATTTGTCCTTTTACATTAAATTTTTCCATATTGGTGAAGTGGATGTGATGGAGCTAAATAATCGGTGCTTTTGAATAGTTTGAAGGTACATATAAATTTCTCATTTTTGACATAGCAAGGGTTGAGGTCAAACTGTTCTCTCGAATGTTCACATTAGATGGCTTGCTTCTTTTTTCCTTGACCAGCAATCTGCAGTGGTCTTCAAAATTTTAAAAATTATATAATCTTTACATTTAAAGGTTATAAAAATCATGACATTTCATTGAACATTTCAGTTACCCATAATTTTCAGATCTCTGCCAAGCTGTTTGTTGCTGATTAAGACTTTTTAAGTTATTGGCATGCAATGCAGGATAAACCACCACATAGCACAATGTGCATGGCACATCTGCATAGATTAACCCTTCCCAGGTCCTATTTTTTTACTCTAGACATATGCACATGCATGTGCGCACACACACACATACATAATCCTGTTTGCTAATCTGCAGCTATGCATACGGGCAACATGGCCAAACCAACGCAGTCTGACATAATGCCCAAGATACTGTGTAAACATCTAGAATCAAAGGCATCAAATTTCTTGTTATCCTGCTTACAAAAGGTCCATGTTTTGCTACCATAACTAATCTTAGAAAGAACCAAACTATTATACAGCTTAATTTTAGTCTTTAGGTGTACACACCTATTTTTTCACTCTCTCCATAGATTCTTAAAAGCCCCAGTGGTAATCCCTATTCTTTTATTTATCTCTTGCTGCACATCACTAGTACCTGTTACATAGCTTCCAAGATAATTAAACTGAGACACTTGCTCAAGAGTGCATCCATTCAAAGCAACTGAATGACCATCTGCCTGACCAGTTTTAATCACTTTAGTTTTTTTCTCATCTGCATAATCTAAATCAGAAATTTTGAAATCTCTAGACCATTTAAGACCAAAATCTTTCCCTTGCAAAGAATTTTGCATGACATAATAACCAAACTAAAGAGAAAAGGAAACAAAATGCACCCTTGTCTAAATCCACTAACAATGCTAAACCAATCGCTGCAAGATGTACCAATTCTCACAACGTGACTCAGTGTTATTATAGAGAACTTTCATTACACTAACTAACTTATCAAGTATTCCATATATTCTAACAATCAACCACAAATTATGTTGATCAACAGAGTCAAAAGCCTTTTTGAAATTTATAAAGCTAGCAACCACAGTTTTCTGAGACTAAACATTTCTCAAGAATCTGCCTAAGTGAAAATATTTGATCAATACATCCCCTACCACTTCTGAATCCACACTGTTCATCACGCAGTTGTTCATCAACCAAATTCTTAATTCTATTAAGTATAATCATGCAAAGAACTTTCCCTGGAACAGAAAGTAAGCTGATACCCCTATAATTATCAAAAGAACTGCAATCACCTTTTTTTAAATTTTGGGCAATAATAGCTCTAGTAAAATCCTTAGGAACAGCATCTTTATCATATAAAGTATTCAAAATTTCAGTCAGCCATGTGATAACACAAATGTTCCCAGCTCTAAGCATTTCAGTGGTGATTTCATCCAACCCTTGGGATTTATGCAGTTTTAATTTAGAGATATCCAAAGTGACTTCAGAATGCGATATAGGGCGATCATTAAAGCTAGTAATGCATCTATCCTCATTAAAAACAATGGGAGTAGAAATAATCACATTATTTAGAACTTCTCTAAAATTCTCAGCCCACCTAGCCATCACAAAATCCTCACCTTCAACCACCTTGCTATGTTTAATACCTCAGTCCCTGTGTACCTGTCTGTTTCTTCCCACATAAAACATTAATAATTTTGCACAACTGTGCTGTTGTGCTGTCTAATTGCTTCCTCAGCTTTGTCAGCCAAGCTATCAAGCCAAAGATTCTTATTAGCTGTTAACTGATCCTTTACATGTTTATTAAGCTTGTTGTATTGCCTTCTGTTAGGACTAATAGGGTGTTGATTCATATTAATCCTGCACTTCCTTCTTTCAGAAATAAGTTCCATAGGCTTATCACTGAAATAAATGTTTTTTCTCTGTTCCTTTTTATCCAAAAGAGTACTGTTGGTTTCAAGAAAAGCCTGTTTAAACTGATTCCATTCTTTCTCAACTTTAGCAGTAAGCAAACACAATTGTCATAATGACTAAGTAGCCTATCATGGTATGCTTTGGCTATATCTGGATCTTTCAGACATTCAGTGTTAAAGCTAATTTTCTTAACCTTAGCACATTTCTTAAGCTTCAGCTGCAAGACACTTTTTACTAGGTAATGATCAGACCCAGTTTCAGCTCCCCTGTATGATCTGCTATTCCTAACTGAACTAGCCCATTTGCTGTTAATTAAAATATAATCTATCATATTCCTGTGCAACCCATCAGGTGGAACTATGTATATTTAGAAATGTCCTGGTGGTTGTAGTATGTGTTAGTTATTTGCAAACCATTAATTTACTTACCTGTAGGAGACATTCACCATTGCCATTGGAACTGCCAATGCCAAAAGGAGCTAAAACTCCTGCTATATATGACCAGAGTTTCAGCCACACATGCGCACAAATGTGGGAATTGCGGTACTGAATTTGGATAATGTCTCCTATCCCTAATTCAATGGCACTTCAGTGTATAATCATTAATAAACACTTTGGTAGAAGTTTTAAAATGATTGGCCCTCAGTATGCACATTGAAACATGTTTTTTAAATTGTTTTTAAATTGCACATTTTTTACATTTTTGTATTTTTTTAAATTATACTTCAAAATTACTACTTCATATGTTACATCAATACTATGGTGAACATGCCAATAGGCATTCTTTTTTCTATTCTGTATTTTATTCCATTTTACCCAATAATATATATTAACTAATAGCTAGTGCAAAACATGTTAATACTATGTCATATGATACATCACTGCTATTTTTATATATGTGGCACAAGCTGTATGATGCTGTCACATACTTTACTCATTGTATTCTCTGGTATTTGAGGATGGGGCTGGCTTGGTTTATAGCATGTCAGATTTATAATCTGCAGTTCCCAGGTTCAAGTTCCAACTATGCCAGCATAGAGATTGTTCTGCACTAAACCCTACCATGCCCTTGGTGAACAAAGGACACCAGTGCACTTCAAAAGGCCTTAATCCATCAGACAAGATTTGATAAAGGACAAGACATTAAGCTTGTGGCCCTCTGTGTAGGAGAGTCATACCCTTTGCACTTTAAACAATACACTGAATGGCATTCATGGGAGGTTTCCATTTATCACCTAACAACTCTCTAGTGAATTCTCTTCTAACCTTCTCTGAGCCATTATGGGTCCTTGTGACCTGGCCCTATAGCCCATTATGTACAAAAAATGTAAAAAGTCAAAAATGTCAAAAGTAAACCCAGATCACTGGTATTTTAAAATGAAAGATTAAAAAAGAATTGCAGTAATTCTATATAAATGCATAGGGCACAATTTGCACGAGTAAAATTATTGCAGGCTCTTTTTAATTACTTTTGACATTTGAGAACCTTTTCACTTTAATTTTTTTTTTCATTATTGCTTTACTAATCAGAAATACAAAATTTATTCTTTAATTTATTTTTAGGAGCTTTGAGGAGACTGATTCAAGTGATGATGAAGCAGAGATGTCTGATAAAGTAAGATTTTGATTTAACATATGCTCAGTGAAATGTACTGAATGATTTTTCTTCACTCTCTTTCCTAATGTTTAATATATAAGTTGTACCTCAATTCTTGATTCATGTGTTCAGAGAGAAAATTGCTTGGGGGGGGGGGGATGGAGATAAATTTTCACTTACAGACTTAGTATCTACCCCCTCATTAGTACCATTACCTTTTTTAAGTAAGATCCAGACTTCCTCTGTTACTGCTTTTTACACTGTATCTGTTCTTTGTTATCAAAAATATACTTTCAACATAACTAGAATGTGCACTCCAATACTACGATGAACATGCCAGTAGGCATTTTTTCTATTTTATGTATTTCTATTCTGTATTTTATTCAATTTCACTCACTAAGTATATATTAACTATGGTATGGTATAAATAGCACGTTGGTGCTATTTATAAATATATTAAATATAATAAAGCTTCCTAGCACAACCATTGTAATCTTCCTTAAGCAGGTGAGGTGGCAATGGGTGGGGGTGAATTTTTTTTTGCACTTGCTTAATTACTACAAAATGACTGGTGTAGGGAGCCCCTTATTGAAGGCTAATTTCACCAAAACTTACAACACCTTGAACCTTGACTGTCAGTTTTGTGAGATTTTTCCCTTCCTAACAATCAGTAGATTTAGTTGGTTTTGTTTAAATACTATGTCATATGTAGTGTTTGCTCTCTATTTCTTAGTGCTAGACCTGTTCAATTTCGTCTAGGATACAGGTGTTTTTCACTAGAAATATAATGGTGGCAGCCTACTTTTCTATTATTCTTTTTAAAGTAAATGAAAGTTATAGTGTTAGTTTTTTATACTATGATATAAAAATGTTTTAATAATTGCAATATATAAGCATTCTGTTCGTCAGATGGTTCAAATTACATATTCTCTTTTTTTGTAGAATTCTTTTTATTGTTTAATATTGTGAACTATGAGAAATTGCCATAAGTCAATACAAGATACCTTTCCTGTCAAAAATTTATTAGCGGTCATAATTTAATATTAAACCTTATGAAATATTTTTAAAATATTAGTAAATGAAAATAAATCATTTGCACAGGAGCAAATTGATATCAAATGCACCCATCCCTCAATTTCATCATCATCATCCTCAAGCAGCCATGGGCTACGGAGGTCCAACCAGACCGTGCAATTTAGTTCTCCAAGCAAGTCTAGCCTGAGCTACATCTACTGCATCTGGCCACTGCACACCAATTCTAACAAGGTCTTGTTTGACATTGTCTGCCCACTGCATCCTAGGTCTCCCCTTCTTTCTGAGGCCTTTAGGCACACTGTTCATAACCCTATTCGCCAATCTATAATTATTCATACGGGCAACATGGCCAAACCAACGGAGTCTCTCTCTGCACAATATGCTGCTTAAAGCAGGTTGCAAACTCCTTTTCCTAATCTCATCATTAGTTACAAAGTTGAACCACCTAATGCCCAAGATACTGCGTAAGCATCTGGAATCAAAAGCATCTAGTTTCCTGTTATCTTGTTTACAAAGTGTCCAAGTTTCACTACCATAACTAACCCTAGAAAGAACCAAACTATTATACAGTCTAATTTTAGTCTTTAGGTGTATACGCCTATTTCTCCACACTCTCCATAGGTTCTTAAAAGTCCCGGCAGCAATCCCTATTCGTCTGTTAATCTCATGCCGCACATCACCATTATCTGTTACATAGCTCCCAAGATAATGAAACTGTGACACCTGCTCAAGACTGCAACCATTCAGATTAACTGAATCACAGCCTGCCTGACCAATTTTCATCACTTTAGTTTTCTCTCTGTTTATAACCAAACCTACTCTACTACCAGTCTCATCAACAGCTCGAATGAAAGAGTTCATCTCATCAACATCATATGCCAAAAGGGCTAAATCATCAGCATAATCTAAATCAGAAATTTTCGTATCTCCAGCCCATTTAAGGCCAAAATCTTTCCCTTGAAGTGAATTTCGCATAACATAATCAATAACCAAGCTAAAGAGAAAAGGGGACAAAATGCACCCTTGTCGAACACCAGAAGTAATGCTAAACCGATTGCTACAAGCCTTACCAACTCTCACACACGACTCAGTGTTATTATAGAGAGCTTTCATAATGTTAACTAACTTGTCTGGTATACCATATGATCTCACAATCAACCACAAATTATGACGATCAACAGAGTCGAAAGCCTTTTTGAAATCAACAAAGCTAGCAACCAAAGGTTTCTGAAACTCTAAACATTTCTCAAGAATCTGCCTAAGTGAAAATATCTGATCCACACATCCCCTACCACTTCTGAATCCACATTGCTCATCACGCAATTGACTGTCAACCAGATTCTTAATTCTATTAAGCACAATCATGGAAATAACTTTACCTGGAACAGAGAGTAGGCTGATACCCCTATAGTTATCACAAGAACTGCGATCACCTTTTTTGAAAATAGGGATAACAATAGCTCTGGTAAAATCCTTAGGAACCATGCCTTTATCATAAAAGATATTCAGAATTTCAGTCATCCAAGTGGTAACCGAAACATTTCCAGCTCTAAGCATTTCCGTAGTAATTTCATCTACCCCTGGGGATTTATGAAGTTTTAAGTTTAGAAACAGCCAAAATAACTTCAGATTGTGTTAGAGGGCCAACATTAAAGCCACCAATGCATCTATCATCATTGCAAACAATGGGAGTAGAACTAACTACATTGTTTAGAACATCACTGAAATGCTCAGCCCACCTAGCCATGACAGAATCCTCCCCTTCTATAACCTTACCTTGTTTATCCTTCAATCCTTGTATGCCTGTCCGTTTTCTACCACACAAAACATAACTATCTGGTACAGCTCTCTGCTGTTGTGCTGTCTAACTGCTTCCTCGGCTTTGTCAGCCAAACCATCAAGCCAAAGATTCTTATCAGCAGCTAACTGATCCTTTACAAGTTTATTAAGGTCTCTGTAATGCTTTCTATTAGGACTAGTAGGGTATTGATTAAGGGCATTCCTGCAGTTCTTTCTTTCCGAAATAAGCTCAAGTGCCTTATCACTCAGATAATTTTGCCTCTTCTGCTCCTTTTTTCCTAAAAGAGTACTGTTAGTGTCCAAAAAAGCCTGTTTAAAATGATCCCATTCTTCCTCAACTTCAGTAGTAAGCAAACCATGACTGTCATAACGACTAAGTAACCTATCATGGTAAGCTTTGGCTATAACTGGATCTTTCAGAGCTTCAGTATTAAAAGTAAATTTTTTAACCCTAGCACAACACTTTTTAAGTTTAAGTTGCAACACACTTTTAACAAGGTAATGGTCAGATCCAATTTCAGCTCCCCTATATGTCCTGGTATTCCTAACAGAACTAGCCAATTTGCTGTTAATTAATATGTAATCAATCATATTCTTATGCAGCCCATCAGGTGAAACCCATGTGTACTTATGTATGTCGCGGTGTTTGTAATAAGTGTTAGTTATTCTGAATCCATTGAGTTTACTTACCTGTAGGAGACGTTGCCCATTGCCATTGCAGCTACCAATACCAAAAGGGCCTATTACTCCTCCCCAAAGGTCAGAGTCAGTACCAACTTTGGCATTGAAGTCACCAAGAACAAGGGTAATATCTCCTTTCTTGACAGAATTCAAAATATCCTGAAGTTGTTCATAAAACCTATCCTTCTGATCCTCATCGGCATCCTCAGTGGGGGCATAACAGCAGATAACATTCAAGTCTTTAACGCTTGTCTGAAATTTTGCTGTAAGAAACCTTTCATTAATGCACTCATATCCTAGAAGAGCATCGCTAGCGTGTCTGCTGAGAAGCAGACCCATGCCTTGGTGATGCTTATTGTCGTCCCTCCCTGAAAAGAGAAATTTAAGATTATTTTTAAGAATCTGACCTTTATCTGTCCATCTGGTCTCTTGCAAGCCGAGAATATCTAAATAATAACGGTGGAATTCTTATGTGAGGACATCAAGAGAAAAAGCTCTGTGCAGAGTCCTCACATTCCAACTACCTATGGAGAGAAAATGGTTAGTGGGATGTTTAAAGAAACTATGTTTATTGAGAGAGGGAATGCCGACAATATCAAACAGCCCCCTAATCGCAGACATGGGGCAAAGACCCGTTCCCCCACTACTAAAGGCTGAAGCCATCTACACTGGAAGACTTCCTCCAATGTAGAATTTGACGATGCCAATAGAAGCAAAGAGTTCAGGTGCCTGCGATAACTTCTGCTCAGGATTATCCACCAGCTGATAAACATATCCTGCGAATCTATTCACTTGGGGCTGTCAACCCACAAACAAACAGAAAACACAGCGGAAGATTTTCCCTCCACAGAAGTCCACCAGTGCAGCAAAATCAGGATCCATAATCAAGCTCAGAGCCATATATCTGTCCAGTCCAGTGGGTTTATATGGTCAGCACCAGGACCCTGTGTGGTTGACCACTCCTCAGCAGGGTAGAAAAAAAATAAAAGTAGCCATAGTTGTCCAGATCAGTAGGCCACACTAATCTGGCAGCCCTCCCCTTCCGTTCACTTCCACAAGAGAGTATCTCTTTTGAAAGTTACTAACGGTCCGCACCACGAGAAGGCGGGGTCGGACATTAGGTGCTAGGCCTGGCCGGTTCTATGCTTCATCACAGGGGATTGGTGCATAGCTCTCCTTCCAGTGACTACCTAGGTACCATTTGCAGACCTCCCTCAATTTACATGGTAGATATGTTCTGGGAAATCACTATGTAAATCAAAATTGTACAAATTGAGACCAACAACTTCTGGATAAAGGGATATAAGCTCCAAATAAATCCTTGTTATTAAAAAAAAAATACATTGAAAATTTTATACATATATATTTATCTCAAATTTCAGTTCAGCATTAATGTAACAATATTTTGTACTTCATTTGCACTAATTTTATAAGCTTTGATTAATTTCTCATACTTTTTTCGGTCATGAAAGATACTCATCATTAATGTAAACATAACTATTGAATTTGAAGATGAAATTTGAAAGAAGGATATTTATGAACTGAATATAAATTAGATAAAGTATTTGTACCATTACTTAATACTTTATTTTGTAAAATTAATATTTATGGGATATTTTATGGAAGAGCTATATTTAGCTTATATAGTGGTCCCAAAGTAAAATTTGCTGCTAAAATGAGTTAAACATAGATTTTACTAGTCTGAAAGAATTCAGTCTACTAAAGTATGACCTCTTTAAGAGCCAAAATAGGTTTTTTGTTTTCATTAAGATGTCACAAGAAAGATTGCATTACAATGTAAATAATAAAATTTTAGCAAAAGAATATAAAAATAACTAGTTACGATGATGATTTTATTAATATAGGAATTTTATTATCTATTTATTCTTGAAAATAAATAATAATGACTAAAACCATTTAATTAATTTTTACTTTGGGATGACAGTCTGAATAGTCTCCCTTGTCTCTGTACTACTGCTACTTCATAACATTCATTATATCTATGTATATAAATAAAATCTAAATCCATACCTTATAAAACAAAGCTGTTTGCATTTTCTTGACATGTAAAACTGAGTCCATCACCATGCAATGAAACTGGTTACATTTTCTTGACCATGCAAAGCAGAAACTGTGTAAACCAAGTACCATGTAAATTGAGGGATGGGTGTATTCTCCCATTCTGCCAAATTATTTGATAATTCTTTTCTATGTACCATTCTGAATTTAGTAAACAGTGAAAATTAATTGCAACTGTCTAAAAAACAGTTGCTGTGACTGTAAAAATTGCAGAATACTGAAAATTCGGCAAAATAATTTTAGAATGTTTTTGAATACTACATCAACATTTTATAGTTATCCATTAAAATATAACCATTTAAAAATAATAAAATTCTTTATTCATAAATAAACTGCAACAGTCTTCCATAAATATATTTGAAGAATGCAATGACTTGGTCGGCTAGAGCCAAGAGGGTGGGGAATCCCAGGAGTGTCATTTTCTGCAAAGTCTTTGTCTGGCAACAAGAGTAGCATCTCTGCACTGAGGGAAAAACAACATATGCATTTAAATCCCTTGCTTGGGATTCTGTTCTACAAAGGTAGTCCACAAACTTGGAACATAGGCTTACCTGATTGGATTGAGTGAGTCTTGCAACCCCAGGAAACATCATATGATTGCACTGGCAATGTTTTCATTCAACAAAGGAAGAGAAATTCAAAAAACAACAGATGCATACCAACATTGAGACCTTCTGCATTTCAAGGGTATTGTCTGAGGTGTTTTTATTGTAGTAGTGGGACTGCTGAGGCTTAGTGCAGCCTGATTGTGTATTGCATTAAGTGACTGTACTGGGTGAAAAGTCTATAATTTTAACTGTGCACTACAACCATTGTTGTATATAGAAATATAAATTGCACATATGTTAATAGTACACCTACAAGTCTGTTATTATTTATTGATCACCTAACCAATGACTACCTGATGAGAATAGTGGCAGGTACTCTTTTTTATATAAATCTCACACATGGTTGGCTGAAGAGCCAATCTCTCCAAAGAAACTATAGCATTATTTGTAGGGAAATTGGTACTTTAGTATTTGTATTTACAACTTGAGTATTTGCATGTTTTAAAGACTCCTGTTTCATACGTCATCAGCAGAACACTTTTCCCAGTGAGCTCAAAGTAGTCAATTGTTTTAATTTGGGCTATGCATTTATCCACAAGCATTTTAATGCTTTTAAGTAATTGGATGGGCAGTTGCTACAGTTCTTGTATCCATTTCAAATTGTAGTACGTACTATTTAATATTTCTACAAATTGTAAAGAGTTATTCAAAGAAAAGTGGACAACTCAAAGTAAAGGGTAAATAATTTATTAATCTGTTCAAATTCACTGCATCTATTGAGATATTTGTCCCAACATGAAATTAATATTATGATACTGTGACAACTTGCCTCCTTTTTCCAAATTTCAAATATACTGAAGAAACAAATGTGACATCATCCTTTAAATCTCAAATAAACCTCTTCAAATGCTCAACACAACCTCTTGAAATATCTTCTCAAATCATCTCTACAGATCTTGGGGTTTAACATCTTCAATGGTGAGGCCACTTGTTACAATGTAAAGTAGACGGCAGTCATTTGAAAACTTGTAACCGTACTAATTTTATTCAGGTCACATGTTTGTGATTATCCTTCTCTTCTGTTTACAAGGTGAGTTCTGATATTGTGTTCGTGATTCATGCTGCCAACTAGGCACAGAGCAGGGAACCAACATCTGAATTCAACTCATTAATTTTTATTTAATTAACTCTCGCATTTATGAGAGAAATGTCTTACAAATCTCTGAACATCATTGCTTATCAGCCAAATCAGACTTAGGCAGCTCCACTCAGCGAAGAGAACGCATCATGCTCAGATGACTCTTTCCACTGTTGGGATTGAACTGGAAACTCCGAGGGAAATCGGCAAGAACTGCTGAGAAGTGATAACTTAATCCACAATGCCAAGAGGCTAGTCCTGAAGGGTGTCATTACTATTAAGTACATATGCTTTCTCGGTTGTAATGGTCCGCTGTTACAACTGAGCCTCTTTCTTAGAGTAACTTTGGTTGTTGCATTAGGAAGTCTTTGACAATGCACTGCACTTCATCCAACTTTAATTTCTTTTCATGGCATTTTTTAGAGGTTCAGAAATGTGAAAATTTAATATGGAGAGATGCCAGGACTGTAGGAAGGATGTTCCAGAAATTCCTAACTATACCTTATCAATGATGCTATTGTTACGTGATCATGTGGGAATGAATGTTGTCATGAAACAAATTAGCTGTTTTACCCAAAAGTCCAGGACACTTTAACTTTATTTTGCTTCCCCCAATGTGTATCATGTTTAAGCTGATACTTGCCACTGATGCTGATGAGTTTTATCTATGTATACCCATTTTCCTATTCAACAACCCTTATATCCCAGCAATGAACCAGGAAAACTCTCTCAGTCCATTACCTGTATATAAGATTGTCTGCTTTTCATTTGAATGACCTTTTTTTTTTAAACTTCTTGCTAATATCTATTTTGTTTGTTTATTGAGTCAGAAGGACACTGGTTAATTTATAATGCATGTTTTGCTGCAAAGACTATAAAAAAAAAGGGTGTCATTGTCAGTATATGTGTTGAACCATGTCTTCTTTATTTTAAAACTCTGTTTTTTGATACTGGGAATACGAACCATAAAACATGAAATATGTCTCTGATGCCAGGTTTATTTTGTTTGTAATAGTGAGGGAATTGTGTAATACTGCAAAGCATTAATTAATAGATTCTGAAAAAAATTCATCGCCAATATGTGCTCATTCATTTATATATTTAATGTAGCTTCAATTTTGTTGGAATTTAAAAAAAAAACTTTTTGGTATTAAAATTTAATTGAAACTAAGGATAATGCTAGAGTTGGCTGATTAATATTATGCAGCTGAATATTCAGTTGCTTCATCTGATTGTCAAATATTTAAAAAAAAGTTCAGTAATGAATTGTTACCATTTGGTGTAACTCTAATCTAGAGTATCATGCTTGAAAATATTCAGCTGGAATTTGATGGTCATTGCAGGTTGATCTATATTATTTTTGATAAGTAAATTTTTTATTTTGTTCATAGGAGATAAAGGAGTTGCTTCAAGAAATTGAGACAACACAAAATCCAACAAAAATCCTTCAACAGCAGCGAATACTTTTGGCTTATCTGTACAGAGCTAAAGAAAGTAAGCAACAGCGACTCTCTCATGAACTGAAGCTTGCCCTTGCTGAAAGAGATGCTGCTCTTGACAAGGTCAGATTGCATGCAAATATTAAATAATATTTTGATGTTTAATGTACAGCAGCATTATTACTACAAATAAGAGAAAGAATAGTTATTTTCTGATATAGATGTACTGTTTATCAAGTTAGATATTGTATCAACTATTAAATCAGCACTCTAGCGTCGATTTAAATTTTAGAGGAAAAATTGTCTTGAACCGGGTGGGATATGATCCCATGACCTCCTGATAACATGTTAGGTGCTCCGTGCTGATGATGAAAATCGACGCTAGAGTGCCGATTTAATAGTTGATTTGGAATACGTCGAGCTTATTTCATTGTTTATAGATATTGTATCATATTAATATCTAAATATTATATTAATTTTAGGAATTTTGGGAAAAGATATGTGACACAGCTTTTTTTTTTGGGGGGGGGGGAGCATTTGACCAAACCTCTAATACTCAATGTGATTAATCTATAGTTGCTTTGTATTGGTTCTAATTCAAAACTGAAAGTGAAATGATCATGAATTAATGAACAAGTTTGCCGAGCTGTTTGGACTTATGAGAGTGTCACAAATTAGACTTGTTATTAGTCTCCAATGGAATAAAACATTCTATTAATGATATCTTTTGATTTTTTTTTTTAATTTTGTTTGAAGTTGTAGAACTATAAATTTTTCCTATATAATTTCTGTTAATGTAACATGGTATTTTATTTTTTTTTCTGTCTCCTCTATGCCAATCTGCTTTCGTTTGATATTTGAAGTGAAACATTATGGAGACATATTTTACGTCAGAATGTTGAATTCTCAAGTGAAATATAAAGTGTGGCATAACTTAGTTTTACTTAGAATATTGAAATATATGCTTGGTGATATGATATATGCTGCACTTTATGTAAAAAAAAAGGAATTTAACTCTTTTGCACTCAAAGTTTTTTTATAGGTGTTACCAGTTACTCAAAGCAATATTGATTGAAAATAGCTTTTTCATATTGTAACCTATAATTTTTTTAATATAAATATTATCAAGATACTTGCCTGCAAAAACTTTTTTTATTGATAAGGATCTTTATACATATTTATGGAACAAAAATAACAGTGATTTACAAAAAATAGAAACAAATATAAAACAAACATCACGAAAAAAGCAATAAAAATATATATACACAAAAAACTACAACTTATAAATATGATACAATTTGAAACAGTTGCCGACATGCAATGCATGCAAAGTTTGGCATTTTTTGATTGGAACAAACTACAGTCTTTTTTGGTCCCATTACTTTAAGATATGTAATTTATTGTTTAGTCTGTCCTCTCCATTCACCAAAAAGGTTGGTTTTCTTGAAGAATTCTGTCGATAACTCTCAACTAATTGGTCTACCAACAATTTTACAAATTTGAGGTGTGACATTAGGTTTTGAGATTTTTGTTTTTGTATAATATTTATTTATTTTTTATTATAATATGTATGAATTTATTACACATATTTCCATCCCCCCAAAAAATAGCTTCCTCCACCACTAGGCGATTTTCTCAGGAAACAGTTTGTTGAAACAAACTGGTCAGCTCATTCTACTCCACTCATATTTTTAGTATAGTTTATTACAATTTTTGGTTTTTGGACATCCACAACATTCTCACCATGTTTTTGTCTTTGAAGTGATTTCTGCATCTCCACAGGTACTGAGTAGCTTTCTGATTCTTTTATCCTTCCATGCAAGCACTGTTTTATTTTTTTATATGCTAAGGTCTTCCTGTGACAAATCAAGGTTTTTTTAAATTTTTTTTGGTAAAAACTTTCTGTTTGTATTTATTGTCCCTGTAAGATGGCAATTTGATTTTAGCAGTTCGAGAGCAAGAGGAATGCTTATGTACTATATGTCAGTGTGTGTGATATCCACTGGCATTTGGAATTTTATACAAAATTAGTTTATATAACTGTAAAGGATACTGGAACTGATAGGCAATTCTGGTTTTATGTGGTCTTGTGTTGTAATATTGCCTTAGTATGGAAAGATTGTATACACATATCCAGTTTTAGAATCATACAACACAAAAACTCTTTATTTCCCACTTTGTTGGTTTATTGGGATTATATGATATAAAATTAAATCTTCCCTTGAATTTGACAATCAACTTGTCCACACAGATATGTTCACTGAGTATAAAGTGGTCTGAAAATCTTGAATCAAGGTACTCCAGGAAATTACTGGCTTTTTGAATTTGAGTTCTCGAACTTCTGTCTTCAGTTGTTTGTTAGTGCCAGACTGACTGTAGCATGTCGCCGCTGTGGCACCTGTGAGTTTTATGATAAAATCAAGATGGCACCGCTGTGGTGCCCTTGGGTACAAAGGGTTAAACTCTTCATAAAATGGGGGTGGGGGTGGCTCAGTCGGTAGCGCGCCAGGCTCATAATCTGTAGTTCCCAGGTTCGAGTCCCAGCTGGATCAGCGTTGAGATTTATCTCCGCAAAATTCCCCGCCCTGCCCACGGTCAGTAGGGGACACCGATGGGCTTGGAAAGGCCGCCGTCCGTCGGATGGGACGTTAAGCCGTGGCCCCGTGTGCGGGAGAGCCATACCCTGTGCACGTTAAAGAACACGCTGGATGGCCTTGACGGGAGGCTACCATCTGTCTCCCAACAGCTGTTCCAGTGGGTCCCCTCCCCCAACCTTCTCTGAGCCTTCGGGGTCCATGTGACCTGGCCATTTAGCCCATGGTGTGCAAAAAAGTGCCGCTCAGAGGTAAAACAACCCAACCCAACTCTTCATAAAATGAACAATTTTATCATATTGAAATGTGAATAAACACAGAAATGGTTTTAAATAGATACATCATTAGAATTTATCACTTACTGTCCAAACCTCTTACATTCAAACATCTTTTATCTGATGACTTGTTTTTAACACCTGTTTTTGAATTTTTATATTTCAGTAGATATTGTAATTGTATTTAATGATTTTACCTTTTTGATATTTCCTTTGTTTCTTTTTTCTGCTATGGGTCCTATACATCATGTACATCCAAACAGTTGTTGCTTTTTGTATTTTACATTTGTTTTTGCTTTTATGTGGATCTTTTTTGCCTTTTATTACACTGTTTACACTTTGTATCCTCTATTATTTTGTCTTCTGATTTTAACTTTGGCTGTAGGTTTACATGACT
The DNA here is from genome assembly GCA_038380435.1 of Ryuthela nishihirai. Taxonomy (NCBI): domain Eukaryota; kingdom Metazoa; phylum Arthropoda; class Arachnida; order Araneae; family Heptathelidae; genus Ryuthela; species Ryuthela nishihirai. The sequence goes on along the minus strand of JAWZYU010000029.1, from coordinate 32,383,910 downwards.
TTTATTGTACCTTGTTTAGTGCAACATGGGCTTAATTACCCATGTGCCATAAACCCCAACCAACCCATGTCATTAGAACTTTTTTAGCAATTTTTATCATATCAGCTCATTGTTTTAAAAATTTCTTGGCTGAGTACTATAATCTGTTGAAGTTGTGTATCTTATATGTAGAACTGATATAAACAGGCTTTTAAAATTTCTTCCAAGACTTGCTACTGTAGAAATCCTTTCCCTCTCAATTTTTGGAAAATAATTTTAAGAAATACAGATAAATTTCCACCTTATTTATGATTTTAAATAAATCATGGAATCATGGAACAAGAGTAATTTTATTGCTGCTCTTTGTAAGTTTTTTTTTTTCATATGGGATATGGGAGAATTATATTTATGAAAGCACAATTTTTGAAGAAAAGAACAACATGGTATTGCAGCATGTTAGAAAAAGTATTCAGTAAGACAAATATACATACAACACACCATAAAAAATTACCCCCTCAAGCAGCTGCATTTCACAGAGGTCTGATAGGAACCTCTGAAGCAAAAATTCCAATCACACATGACTGCATTGTGTTTGTGTGGTGGGAATCTGTGTTGTCAGAGTAAGAAATTGGTTGAGTCCATTCTAATTAACATCTACAAAAGCATAGGTAGGAAACTGGGGAATATGATGTGCAGGAGTAAAGTAATAATACCAGTACAACTAAAGTTAATAGTTGCACACATTTGTAAAGCTTTCAGGTAATGTGGACCCTCCATCTCTCTAAAAATTATCATCTTGAATATATTTCTCACAAATGCTGAATGGTATGGAGTAAATTTTGAAGTCTTAATTAAATTCTTTTCTAGTCATATTCTTAGATATTTGTAGGTATGGGCATGAAGAGAAAAGCATTTATCCCTCCTCTTGCCCAACCATTGAATATGGTTTAATACTCTAGAGCAGGCGTGTCCAAACTTTTAACTTCCCTGGGCCACATTGAGTGAATATTTGACTTCCCTGGGCCACACTAAGTGAAGATGAAGTGTTTTGGGCCGCACATAAAATATAAAATATAGTTAATGAATATGAATAATAAAACTTCATTTATTTTCTTATGTTTTCTATTATGAAATAAAAAAGGGCAATATAAAACTAGTGGGATATCAAAACCTCGCTGAAAATTCAGCGAGAGGAAAGCCAACGGGTCGGATCGATTTGGCGAACTTTCGCGAACGTTCGATGGCCCCTTTTTCTGTGAAGGGCTCCCTTGGCCAAAAGGATTAGGAAATCAAAATACAATGCAATATACTGCATACAAATATTGTAATTCTTCAAAAAATTCGCCGTCGAGTGGATACACACATAATTCGAAACCTAAATTCTCATGGCATACTAAGATGTTTTTATTTAAATTTTTATTTCAAAATAAATGTAAACGAATCGATTATATATGAAAAATATTGCAAAAATTTATTTTTTTAATAAAAATGTGTAAATTTAAATATTTTCATAATTTGCGTTTGGGCCGCATTTTAAAAGCTTTTGGGCCGCATGCGGCCCGTGGGCCGCCCTTTAGACAAGCATGCTCTAGAGTTAACATTTAAAATAAGTATGTTTTGAATTTAAGAAGAAAGTTGCATGCAGTTCTTTAAATTTTAGTTTGCTTATTATAGAGAACTTACATCTTTTATAGTTAATATTTCTGAAATAAATATTTTTAACACTTAACCTATTTATCTTCCTAAGATTTGGAAGAGTAAGATGTGTATAAATTTAAATATTTCTGGAACACTTAGGTTTTCTGTTAGTCATTACAGGCACTATTGATCTGTATTGTGTTAGTATAGTACCTTACAGCACAATTCGGAATTAAATCATAGCCAGAAATAAAGCTCCAAAGTATTATATGTTTTCTCAAATAATTTCAAAATTCATCAGAAAAGAAATTACTTTTTTTATTGCAATAATTCAAAATCTGAGAGAGTGTTATCAGTATGATTTTTTTTTTCTTTTGTTTTATTATCTTTCTGGTTTTAATATTGTTTTAGTATTTCTCTAATCATTTATTAGATTAATGATTCTATTTCGAAGAATAGTATTATATATTAAAATTGTTTGAACCCAGCTCTAACATTTTAATTTCTGGCCAAAACCATCTGGATCGTGACATTATGCTTGGAATGTCTGAAGTTCTGGATAACATTTATGGGATTATTAATAATGATATGTTAATTACTTTTAATCATGTTTAATAGTTCAATAAATCATAACTTTTCATGCAAATTTTCTTAGTGATATTTTGAATCTAATGTGACTAGCATTGAATTTACTGCTGTACCTAAGCAAACATTTGAAAAGTTTAATCTACTGTAAAATATGAAAGTTTGCCAAAAGTTTGATGTGAACCTAATATTTCTTATGGCAGAATTCTCCATTGCTAATTTCATTCACAAATTATAGCCAAGAAATTTGTCACAGAGCAAAACTGGCACCTACCCCCATTGTCAGATCCTCTACATGGATAAAGGCATTTGAGGTTCTAAACCTCAAATATTACAGATAGGGAAGACATTTTTTTTTTAACATAACACAGTCAGAAAACCTAGATATGAAATTGGGATCATTTGGTCAAGTATCTAGGAAATTGCAGGTGACCAAAATCTGTGAAAATGGAGATAAAACTATTCCAGTAGTTTGCATAGTATTTAAACTAGTGCATATGCTATAGAAGAAACATTTCTCTAGTGTTGTCCAGCTGCTCACCAGGATTTCAGTTATAATTTATTTTGATTTGTTTTTTCACTTCATTAGCTCTTTTCAGATATATATTTCAAAACTTTATTTTGAAATTAGAATTTTTATAGCACTATGTTGTTTAAGTAAATTGCAATTTATAAAGCATGTGATAAGTGCATAAATAAAAAGTTAGAAAACATTATGAAAAAAAATTAAGTTAATGGAATTATTATGAACTATTCATATTTAAGTAATAAAATTAATAAAAAAATTTTTATTGAAAGTAAAAGAAAAAATAATTTTTGAGAAAAAAAATGTGATAAAAGTTCCGTTTATTTACAATTTGATTTTTATTGAGACAATTATATCAAATTTTAGGTGGAAAAGTTTTAGGAAATTTAATACAAAATTATTTCATTGTGCAAGCAGTTTTCAACTAGTTAAATGGATGTGAGTATTACTGGTTTTCATCACTGAAATAATTTATTGAAGTGAAATATTAATTGAATGTTCTTATATAGTTAGGTTAATAACTTTTTTTTTCTTTTTCAGGTTAAACATATGGAAGGGGAACTTTACCAGTGGAGGCATTCTAGTGATATGTGGCATGCAGATACAAAGCAATGGGAGTCTAGTTTGTTAGTAAGTAGATAAGAATTATTTCACTGCATCCCATGGCTGAGTGGTTAGTGTGCTTGGCTGCTGCTCAAAGGGACCTGAGTTCAAGCCCTGGGTAAGGCATGGATGTTTGTGTTGTTTTTCTGTTGAGGTCCTGCCATCCTCACAGACCTTTTACTATGGCATATTAAACTGATAGGCTCCTGTCAGAACTCTGCAGCAAGCAGCTGCTTGAGGGAATGTTTATTGTATTCTTAAAGTTAAGAGTTTTTTGTTGAGTTTTATACATCAGAATAGTGAATAAAAATATAATGTTTTGTGAATTTTTCATTGACATTTGCTAGATTCGTGCTTCTTGCAGTCATTAATGTAGCAAACTTGTGACACAAAAACTATAAATCAAGTAGCAAAGATGTTTGTCATTTGGAAGAAACTCGTGGTCCTTTGTACAGGATATTCATATCCTGTGATCTTGATAAGAAATTTGTAGCTGCAGATAACTCGTGGTCCTTTGTACAGGATATTCATATCCTGTGATCTTGATAAGAAATTTGTAGCTGCAGATAACTAACTTAGAGCTAAGGTAACTTATTTTTTGGACCTGACCTTTATTATCATTTTCACTGTTTATAGAGCAAGAAATAAATACTTGAGGATAAATAGCCCAACATTGATAACAATTGCAGCATGTTTTTATTTTCTGCATAAAAATGGTGTGTAAGAATTGATGGTAAAAAAAATTCTTAAGTTCTAACTAGTAGGGAGTTAATGATTGGTTTGAGTAACCATTATATGATACTATATTAAATTATTATTATTATTTTGGTAGAATTCAGAATTGATTGTTTAATGAGCTTTTAAAAATATTTTACTGTTGTAAACTTGAATATATATATATACCATATATATATATACCAATACTATGTATATCAATGTAAGGATAGTAAAAGTAAAGAATGTAACAAAAAAAAAGGGAAATTCAAATTAGAGGCAGTAACTTTTTTGCTTCAAAATTGATATACTTGTGTATACTGGATAATTAGATTAAGATAGATCCCATATTTATATAAGGAAATTTTAAAATTCTCCTAAGTAATCAGGACACACTTTAAACAAAGCACTGCATAATCACAGTCAACTTAATTTTTTTTATAGTCTTTATCTTATTTCATTAACAAGGTTTTTATTTCTTAAACAAAAATTTAACCTAAAGATGGTGTATTTTGCATAAAGTGCTTTTTGTTGAACAATTAAAAAAAAAATCATTTAAGGATTGTATAAGTGAATTTCAAAGCAAATTTGAGACTGACTATACCCAATAAGTTGATGTTTCATAAGATAATTAATGTTCATAAGATAGTGAGCAACTTTCATAAGACAGGGTCAGTAAAGCCTCTACAACACAATTATGCCAGAAGAGTTGTAATATAAAAAGTTAGATGTAATTCATAAATCATTTAGTCGCAGTCCTAAAACATCTGCTCATCACCTAGCTAGGCAAGTGATTAATAGCAGATCACCAGATTTGACTACTGGTGAATTTTATTTATGAGGATTCCTGAAGGAAATTGTACAATAATTATTCTTCAACCATTGGAAACTTAAAAATCAAGATCACTAATGCTGTTCAAGGAATTCCATCTACAGTTTTGAGAAAATTTTGTCTAACCAAGCAAAAAGAATTCTGGCATGTTTAGTTGCAGATGGACATTTTCAGTATCTCTTGTAATTAATTATGCTGTAATTAGTAATTCATTAAGGTAAAAATTGTTTATTTGCTTAATAAATTGTATAAGTCAGCTCAGTTTCCATCTTATTCTGGTCATCCTGTATGACAATTTAACACTGATTTATAACAGTATTTTCTGAAAAATCAAAAAGTCTTCTCTAAAGAATGTATTATAAATATTCAAGGATAAAAATAATTGTTTTATTGCTGATTTGAAGAATGGTGTGATCAGGTTTTCTTTAACACTTGTTTTAAACTTTTTAAATTGAGTATGATATAATGTGAGGAGTAGGGCTGTTTTACCTCTGAGAGGCACTTTTTTTTGCACCTAATGGGTTAAATGGCTAGGATACAAGGATTCTGAAAGCTCGAAAAAGGAGGGGGGGGGGGATGCATTGGGATGGTTGTTAGGAGACAGAAGGAAGCCTCCTGTCAAGGTCATTTGGCACATTTTTCAACATGCACATGATATGGCTCTCTTGCACATGGAACTGTGGTTTAATTTCTCATCTGAGGTATGGAAGCCTTTCCAAGCCCATTGTGCCCTCTTTCTCACTGAGGACAGTGTGGAGGTTAGTGGAGATAAATCTCAATGCTTGGGAACTACAGATTATGAGCCTGATGCACTACCAACTGTGCCAACCCCCCCACTCTTCTAATATGACGATATTGGTTGTGTATCAGTGGTTTAAAACATCCATTGATATAATTTTGAATATAATTTATTTTATATAAGATGTTAAAGAAAACATTGAGATAATAGCTTTTCTTCACCTACTTAACCCTTAAAGTTGTCCAAAGACAGTTTAAAATTTTTAAAAATTAGGCTTAAGTAGACTTAATTTTAATTTCAAGTTCTGTCTTTTTATTTTTTAGAATGAAATCCTCTTTTATTTGGTATATAAAGTACTGAGTGGTTATTACACTTGGCTACTGATCTAAGGGACCTGGGTTCAAGCCCCAATCTGTTAAGACATGGATGTTGTCTTTCTGCTAAGGTCTGCCATCCTCACAGACCTTTTCCTATAGTGTTATAAGCTGACAGGCTCCTGTCTGACCTCTGTAGCAAGTAGCTGCTTGAAGGGATATATATATATAATTAAAAATCAATCCAAAGTGAATGCGCAGTATTCCCTGTTAAGATAGACATCAAACATTAATTAATAGATTCTGAAAAAAATTCATTGCCACCACGGCGGGAATCGAACCCGCATCTCTCCAGATTCATGTCAGAGCGTGCTACCATTGCACCACGCGTCGGACAACGAACTCTTTCAGAATATGACCTTATAAATCTTCCTGAGACGTGACTGAGACAGTGCCATCTATACTCAAGGAGATGCAACTTTTTCAGTCGTTGCATTTGATTATCAGATGTTAATGAGAAGGTCGCTAACACTAAGACATTAATATATAATTAAAAATCAATCCAAAGTGAATGCGCAGTATTCCCTGTTAAGATAGACATCAAACATTAATTAATAGATTCTGAAAAAAATTCATCACCGCCACAGCAGGAATCGAACCTGCCCTTATCAACATCTGATAATCAAATGCAGTGGCTGAAAAAGTTGCATCTCCTTGAGTATAGATGGCGCTGTCTCAGTCACATCTCAGGAAGATTTAAAAGGTCATATTCTGAAAGAGTTCATTGTCCGACGCGTGGTGTAATGGTAGCGCGCTCTGGCATGAATCTGGAGATGCGGGTTTGATTCCCACTATGGCGGCAATGAATTTTTTTCAGAATCTATTAATTAATATATATATCTTAGTCATTACAGGCTAAAGTTGTAAAATTCAGTTCTGCTGATAAGAGTTAAAAATTATCTTGCCACAATTGCATTGTGAAAAACTTGCACTTTAAGGGTTAATAAGAGTTAGATTTAATTATCTTGGGAGAAACAAAGATTAACATGGAAGAATGATCATTGTTTAATTTGTAAACTTGATTTATACTTATACCCCGAGTGGCTAAATTGTGGTCTCTATGAAAGTTCATTTGCAGTTCAGAAAAAATATTTATTATGAAGAGGAAAGCAAATTTTTGAGAAAATAATTTTCATTTCTGAATCTCATAACTATGAGAAACTGGGTTTTAATATTGATATGTTTATTACATTAAATGTGTAGTTACACATAAAAACGTGTAGTTATACATAGCATTTTGTTGTCCACATTTTATTTTAGTATTAAAATTTCCATTAAATAAGTATCGTTTTTTATTCAGTGCAGTTGTAAACTCAAAATAAAATGTGGAAAGATTTATGAAAAGAGATTTTAACTTAAGTAAATTAAGAGACTGAAGGATACTTCAAAACCGAATTATCAACTAACAGCTATCACCTTTTCAAGATCTTCCTGATTTTATACCTGTTATATTCTTTACTGTAATACTTCAGTCAATCGCAATAATTTATACTGCAAAATAACAAATATTTTAGTCGAAAGGTGCTCAAATTATTTAACAATGACATAAAAAATTTAATCAATTTTTAATTTAAAGAGCCATGGGTGAGTGGTTAGCATGCTTGGCTACTGATCTAAGGGACCTGGGTTCGAGCCCCAGGTAAGGCATGGTTGTGTGTGTTGTTTTTCTGCTGAGGTCCTGTCATCCTCACAGACCTTCTACTATGTCATATAAACTGACAGGCTCCTGTCAGACCTCTGTGGCAAGCAGCTGCTTGAGGGAGTATTTATATTATTTTTATTTAACATTTTGGATGAATTATCTGTTTCTTAAAAAACCTGTGAATCAAAGTAATACTTATTAAAGCAATACTAATATTATACTTATCCATGTTATTCTAGGAATCTAACTTTGAAACTTTGTACATTGTAAAATATGCATTTAGTGGAAAAATGCGACTGAAGATAAAGATAATAAATCTGTTTAAATCTCTATTTCCAACAATATTTGTTCAGTATTTAAAGAGTTATTGAAGCTAGAATATTTCATAGTAGTAATAAGAATTTGACTCAGAAATTAACTAAAGCTTAGACAGTATTATTTCAAAACATTTAATTAAATATACATTTCAGAAATTTGTTTAATGATTATTTCAATACTACATGATGAAGGATTTTTTATAAAACAAGATAATTAATTTTAAATAATCCCGCTGCCATAACTCTTTAAATACTGAATAAATATTGTTGAAAATTGAGATCTAAATAGATTTGATTATGATCTTTAGTTTATCTTCAGTCACATATTTTCTTGTTAAATGAATATTTCAGAAGCTTGATTCCCATTGACATATCATGGAAATTCTCTAATATTTTGATATGGCAATGTATTTTAATAGAAATTGAAATTGGTATACAGATTTTGAAATGGAAAACATCATTTATTTTCTTTTTCAGATGAAAGTGTTCCTGAAATTCATTGATAATTATTTTGGCAGGAACATTATAAGAATCCCATTCTGATTTAAAGGTTTCATTTTCTCTCCACAAAAATGTTTTTCTTCCACTTAAGTTTGGGTTGTTTTACCTCTGAGCTGCACTTTTTTTTTCACACAATGTGCTAAATGGCCAGGTCACAAGGATCCCGAGGTTTCAGAGAAGGCTGGGGGAAGAGGACCCACTGGATGTCTGTTAGGAGACAGATGGAAGCCTCCTGTCAAGGCCATCCAGCATATTCTTTAACATGCAGAGGGTATGGCTTTCCTACACACTGGGCCATGGCTTAATGTCCTATCCGATGCCCCATTTATCATCCTCCGTTTATACTAAATTCAAAATGATTAAAATACTACATAGAGAGACTAGCACTTGGCTAGCTATTGTACATGCCATTGTGAAGTGGGGGATCATAGTTGGCTGTACAAAGGAGAGATCTGGTGCACAGTTTTCAGCTCTTTGTTATTTTGCATTTTCAGTTTACTGAACAGAGACCTTTCACTGGAGACATACAGTATATGCCAGTGTAATATAACCTCACTTAATTTTGTATGTTCCATGTTAAGTAATAAAAAATAGTTGAACCCCTGAAAGCTGCTGATAAATTTTGGTTGAAAACACTGAATTGACCATTTACTATATTCTGTATTATTTTCTATAGCAATCAAAAATTCAGTTAAATAAGAACCCACATCTAATAACTATCTCAGTAGCTTATTTCATTAAAAGAAAATTATTATTAATCGCTAATTAATATTTTATTCTGTAAAAGAAAGTAACACAAAGTTAGTTGATGGATTAAATTCTTTTGTATTTTAGGACACTTTATGTCAGGTTATTACACAAAGAGATTCAGCTCTCACAAAGATCAACAGTTTGCAGGAGGAAATGGACTCTTTTCGTATTTGCTACAGGTAATTCTTTTCATTTATTAGTTTTTGTGAATTATAGTTTGTGATAAAGGAAGTTGGTTGGTTGTTTTACCTCTGAGCGGCATTTTTTTGCACACAATGGGCTAAATAGCCAGGTCACAAGGACCCAGAAGGCTCAGAGAAGATTGGGGGAGGAGACCCACTGGAATGACTGTTGGGAGACAGATGGTAGCCTCCTGTCAAGGCCATCCAGCATGTTCTTTAACGTGCACAGTGTATGGCTCTCCGCACATGGAGCCATGGCTTAACATCCCATCTGACGGACAGCAGCCTTTCCAAGCCCATCGGTGTCCCCTACTGACCGTGGGCAGGGAGTTTTGCGGAGATAAATCTCAAATCTGACCCAGCTGGGACTTGAACCTGGAAACTGCAGATTACAAGCCTGGCACACTACTGACTGAGCCACCCCAATAAAGAAAGTGAACTAAAGTAAAGAGTAATTACTACCTAAATAATATTTATATATTAAGTTTCTGATTTAACTAATTGTTGCTGTAGGGATAAGTTTGATTCTTTTAAGTTTCAAAAGTATATGTTAGCCCCAACTGAGGCAGTAGTCAGAAGCAACATGTTAATAGGGCATGTCCTTATATGGAAGGCCTGTAAAAGCTAGGAGGTAGCTTCTAGGATTCTCTATTTTATGTGAGTTGCACTCTTATTACATGTGCATGTCATTTTTTGTTTAGTTTAATAAAAGTCAGTTTCATAAAAATTGAGGGGAAGCTATAAATAATATCCATAAAGACAGTGCTAAGTAGTTTGAGCTGTGTTGTATCACTACAGATATGTATAGTGCATCTTATTTTGAGACTTTTGTAGAAAAAAAATCTAGTCTTGCTTAAAATATATTCATGTTCAATATGTAAGCTTAAGTAGTCTTGTAAAGCAATGCATTTATCTAGGCTTTAACCTGAATGTAGAAGAAAAGAAAGTGGATTTTTGTTGAGGAAAAATAAATAGCACTCACAGTTCTTGATCTACTCATTTTGGCTTCATCTTTCATTGTCACTATTGTTTGTTAGCTGACACATGTGCACACAGATTATAATGTGCATGCTTATTTAAGTAACATTTGTGATTTAGCACTTTGCTAGGAACAAGTAGCAATGTCTAATTTTTTTCTTTTCTACAAAAGTTGACAATATATTAATCATTCGCATTCTGCATATTTTTCGTCGAGCTCTAGTTTAGTGCTATCTGTAAATATAATTTAGTGTCTATTCAAGTAGTGAATTTTTTTGTGGTAGATTTTTGAGTACATTATGTAAGCTGAATGCTTAATAATAAATTGGTTTAAAACCAACATTGATAATAGCTTTTTTTTTGTTTTATATGTTCACTATTCATAGCATGCTGAAAAACATCAAATTTGACATATTGCTTTAGCAAATATTTTTCAATTTTTCACTCTGAAGTATTGTTGTTTCATAAGCAATTGGATTAGATTCAGCTAAGCTAGGGAAACTTTTAACCTTCCGCTATATCTAAATCAATCAGAAATTTCATAACTTTTAAGAAAACAGCCAATGTAAGTAAAATCTTTAAAACTTCAGAATAGTTTTATGGGAGAAAAAAATTGTGATTATTATTTGCACATGATGTCATAATATCTTAGCTAAAATAAAATGGCCATGGTGCACAAATTGCAAATGTTGATTATGAAGTTTCACAGACAACTGTGATATAAAAGGTACTAAATAAGTCGCAGCAGCTGCTTCCATCTAGTAGATAATATCTGAAATTTAACTGTGGGATGCCAGAGTATCATTTGTAAGTACTGGGGGGTTAAAAAAAATGATTAAAATCAGACTAAAATGCATCTCACACAGTTTATATTTTTATATGTTATATTTCTTTAATACAGTATACAGAAGTCATTATCTGGGGAGCGGCAGACGAATTCTGATTATGAAAGCCTCCAAAAGCATGACTTTATTTCTACGTGTTTGGGAGACTGTGGAATGCATTGTAAAATTTTGTCCAAAACTGACCAGCCATCATCTTTAGATGAAAAGAAGGCAGAAGGGAATGGTTCACATTGTTCTCTAGGAACTTCATCTGATGAAGCAGAACAACTTAAAGCAGAGATAAGAATTTTGCATCAAAAGCTAGATGATGAGATAAAAGCTCGTCACATTGCTGAAGAGAATTGTCAAAGGTAGGTCTTGGTATTATAATCATAAAAACTGATCTGTACTAAAATTTTAACTAACTAGAGATTTAAAGATCATACAGTGCTGCATAATGTTTGTAAACACTTGCTATGAGCAAAGGTTGCTGCATTCTTCTTTAAACACGGGTGCCTATTTGCATGTTCTGCTCAATACTGTCATCTCACTTCATTCAACATTTTTGAAACTAATCCAAAATGCTTAATTAACTGATCATCTTGCATTCAGACAAAATGGTAGTTAAAACCACAGGAATCCTTGTAAAATACATGCAATGTCATCATAGTTGGTATATATATATATAAAGCTAAGCTCTTTGTCAGAAAGAACAACTACTATTATTTAGAGGTTTTCAGATACATTTGAACTGTATTTTGAATAGGATAGTAGGTAGGAAAAAGGATGACAAACTTCTGTTATCCACACTTCTGTTGTGATATAGTGTAACTGAAATGTAAAAAACCAAAGTTGAGTAAATAATAGAAAGCAATGGTAGAAAGAAAGAAGAGGGCCAAAACGATTGTCAATATTGCAATGTTTAATAAGTGAAAATGGTAATTATGAGTAGTAACATAAGAAACGAAAATAATATATTTTTTTTTTACTTATCCTATTATAACTATCACATTATATTAATATTGTTATTTGAATCTTTCATTTGTAATTGTTTTATTAATGACTTTATTTTCTTATTCATTCCAACTAAATGATTTGAGTGTAGCCAAATTGGCAAATTGCCATCCCTGTGGCTGAGAGATTTGTATGCTTGGTTGCTGATCCAAAGGATCTGGGTTCAAGCCCCAGGCAAGGCATGGCTATTTTTTTTCCTTGTGTTGTCTTTCTGATTAGGCTCCTGTCAGATCTCTATAGCAAGCAGTTGCTTGATGAGTATATAGAAATGAAAATTATAAAATAGGTTAAATATATGAAATTTATTTTACTTCTGAATTATGTTATTTTTATAAAGAAATTAAATAATAATAAATTGGTAGAGAAAGGTAGGTATTTATAACGTTTATCAGAATACTGAAACCAAAAGCATTCTAAACAGCTGCATTACCACTGCAGAAATTTAATTTTACTTTAAAATAATGATATAATATGAACCAAAAATATTTGCTTTAAAAATTCTATGTTAAAAAACAAAAGATGTCCTTCAGTATATTAACCTGAAAAATTTTATATTTAGGTGCTAACACAGTGTTGAAATTAAAATACTTTTTCTCAGCCACATTATAAAAAAAAAATTTGTTTCATTCATAAGTTACACTGAAGTGCATTGAATTAGGGATAGGAGATATCCAAATTCAGTACTGTAAGTCCCGCATTTGCATGCATACGTGGCTGAAACTCTGGTCATATATAGCTGTTGGCTTTGACTTCACTGAGCATTAGTTGTGAGAATCATAATGGGAAAGGCGTAGGATTTAGATGCATTTGACAGAGGGCAGATCATAGGTGCCCAATGGATGGGCCACTCGATCTCCAAAATTGTCAACGAACTTGGATTTTCTTATACAACAATTTCAAGAGTGTTCCGGGAGTATAAAAATTCCGGCAAAAAAACAAGCACCCAGACAAACTGCAAAGAACAACCAGCCTTGAATGATCGTGGACTTCGCTGTCTGACCCACATCGTATGGATTGATAGTGGCCAGACATTATCTGAAATCATCTCCCATCTGAATGCGGGTTCCAGCCGGGAAGTCAGTGCACGTACCATGCAATGCTCACTTCATCGTCTCGGCTTTGGGAGCTGCCGACCTACGAGAGTCCCACTTCTAACAGCACGACACCAGGTTCAATGCTTTGCCTGGGCTAAAGAAATCAAAACTGGACCATCAAAAATTGGCAACAGATAGCCTGGAGTGATGAATCCCAATTTAAACTTCATCATGCTGATGGGAGACTGAGGGTATGGCACCAACCCTGAAGCCATGGATCCTGCATGTCAGGTTGGAACAGTACAAGCTAGTGGTGGCTCAATGATGGCCTGGGGTGTCTTCAGTTGGACACCTGTGGGACTTTTGGTACATGTACAGATGACTATCAGTGCATCCTGGTATGTAGAACTCATGGCTGACTATTTATGCCCATTTATGGCCATCATGCATCCCAATGGAGATGGCATGTACCAGCAAGACAACTGTTCATCTCACAGGTCCAGGTTGGTTACTGCAGGGTTGCAGGAGCATTCTGCTGACTTTGAAGTAATGAATTCGTGACCTAGAAGCCCAGATTGTTCGGGTCCGTGTGAATTGAGAGAATTGTGGACAGCTCTGGAGGATGCATGGGTTGCCATACCCGTGGAACAGTTATGCAAGCTTGTGGAATCATTGCCTCATCATGTGGCAGCTGTTATCAGGGCCAGAGGGGGTCCAACACATTACTAGGTTGCTATCCCTAGTTCAGTGGCACTTCAGTGTATGATGATAAGCATTTCTGTCTCCTACTCTATCTAATATGTACTCTAAAATATGAGTTTTGAACCTGACAGTTTATTTCAAGTGTGGAAATAGAAAAATGTATTCAGCTATATCCATAAAAATTCTAAGGTCTCTTGAGGTAATGGAAAATAAAAACAGCCAGAATGGCAAAAAGAGCAAATTTACTTGAGGCAACAAAACAAAATTTTTTGGGGTGGAAAAATATAATTTATCCGTAACTGATAAAAGGTAGGTTTACTTCGAGTGGCAAAGAGTCAGTTTGCTACAGTGTGGTGAAACGTTTTGAGCCATCATGTACCACACTGACAATCTCCTGTCAGTCATTTGTGGCAAGTAGACTGCCTGAAGAGAAATTTATATTTGTTTTACATTGACACTTTATTTATAGTTAATATAGAAATAGACAAAGGTTTAAATTTAGAAATACACTTTGTTATTGAATGCTTAAAATATCAACTAATTTTAAACTATAGGTGACCAGTTGGGTGGGAGGAATAGTAAAAAGTTCACCATTTGTCTGAATTGGTGAGATTACTTCAAAATAAATAAGCATATTTCTTTATTTTCATGATGCACAAAAATATTTTATCATCAAAGTAGAATTAAAAAAAAATTCACAATCAGACCCATAAAAGTTAATAACATGTCTGTTACTAACTTTAGGTTGTGACAGAACAATGACCATGCCAACCCAGAACCTGAACTCAAACCCCAGCAGGTGCAGTGTCATCTTTTGGTTGGGTTGGGTTGTTTTACCTCTGAGCGGCACTTTTTTGCACACCATGGGCTAAATGGCCAGGTCACATGGACCCCGAAGGCTCAGAGAAGGTTGGGGGAGGGGACCCACTGGAACAGCTGTTGGGAGACAGATGGTAGCCTCCCGTCAAGGCCATCCAGCGTGTTCTTTAACGTGCACAGGGTATGGCTCTCCCGCACACAGGGCCACGGCTTAACGTCCCATCTGACGGACGGCGGCCTTTCCAAGCCCATCGATGTCCCCTACTGACCGTGGGCAGGGCGGGGAATTTTGCGGAGATAAATCTCAATGCTGACCCAGCTGGGACTCAAACCTGGGAACTGCAGATTACGAGCCTGGCACGCTACTGACTGAGCCACCCCCGCCCCAGCAGTGTCATCATGAATTAACATGATACCACTGCCCCATTTAGATGACATATTATAAATTCACCCATATTTTAAATCATCCATTATCCTCTTGTTATTAAATACTCATCACTTAAACTGTTCAGTATTGAATTAATGAGGTTTTGTAGTGTTGAATTAAAGAGATTTTGTAGTATTGAAAATATGTATAATTAAAAATAATTTGAAACTGGAACCTGTTTATAATTTTAGGCTTGAGCGTCTTGTAAATGTTCTGCGCAAGAAAGTGAATGGACTGAGTGTAGGAGTTCCAGTATGACAGATTCCATCCATTTCTGTGATGCACCTAGTCAGCTGCACTTCATTGCTAGTCGTTTAGGGACCAATTAACATGACATTTATTAAGCAGTAAAGGTCGGCTCATTTTCATGAATAATATGTGTGTGTATATTATTTTATTTAGTAATTGTATTTTTTTTTTCTACGATATTCATTAATATGTAAACTTATCAGCAGAGTCGGGCTAATTTATGTCTTTTAAACTTGGGAAGTCATTTTTTAAAGTCATCTGATATTGATTAAAAAAAAAAGACCGATGATGTATAATTGGTTGAAATAAAGGTATAGTATTTTAGGTGAAGTTAGCTAGTAGTGAGATGCAGTTTGAGAACGTCATTAGTGGGAAAATGCATTCAGAGAGAAATAGCTTTCAGCTGCAAATGTATTCAGTACAAATATTATAAAGAAGCAATGGAACTTATATTAGTGATAGTCATAAGCCAGGTATATACACAATCGTATCAGAATAACACCACCACCTACCTAATAATGGGAATGGGGGGTGGTCATATTATTCTGATACGACTGTGTATATATTAAGCATTTTCATTCTGTGATGTATTTAGTAATTGCAACTTGAAATATGTCTTGTAGTTTGGGTTCTATTTTTTATATGTATTAAACGATATAAATGCTTTATGCACTTGAGCTAAATGTTTTGCATATATCAATTATGTTAAGAGGTTAAAAATTCATTTTCACATCTTGTTGCCTAGCATTTCTAATAATTTTGATTCATAGTAGCCAATAATGTTGCCATAGAAAGATTCCCATTTTTTTTTCCTGAAATATTTATTTAGCCATCAAATAGTTACAATATAGATCTGGAATTTGTTATTTACTATTCTGTTAAATTTATTCATCCTTCTACATGAAAATTGTTAGTGAAGAATCTGAACAGAGATGTTAAATTAAGTTTGCATTGTAGAAACACACTATAGAACATCTTTTAAAAACATCCTGTTTCATTCACTCTTATACTGTATAAAGATAATATTATAGAAAAGAATGTTAGCTAAAAGAGTTTTTTTAATACAGACTCCACAATTTTTTCATAGCCTGTTTAACAGTTTTATAATTTGATTGAACTAAGTATAAAGTATGGTTCTGGGTTAAATTTTTTCCTAATCTTTTGATCATGTATAATTAAAAAAAAATAATAATTTACAAATACCCTTGCATTACTTTTTTAGAGAATTATAAATCAACATTAAAAACAGAAAAATAAGCTGTAAATACTTTGGTTTTTAAAAAGGAAAGAAGAAAATCTTCTAAATAGTTAGGTGACTGTACTGATTAACTTAATGAGTGTCTGTTTGCAATCTTTAAAATTTAATGCAAGTGAATTCTTGAAAATTTCCTATGTCATGCAAGTTCAAAGTTATTTAAGCAGAAACTGTTTTTGCATGTTTTTGCCAACTTCTGGTTTGCAAAATTTTGCAATTTTCACACATGCAGTAAATTATTTTCATATTTTAACATTTTGATATAACTCTAATATTTGTCACTGTCAAAATATTTTCAGAGATCTTGATTATGCAGTTTATGAAATACTGGAGCAGTAAATTGTGTATGACTATAATATTTTCATTATTCACATTAACAATAATATATATAAAAAAAACATGTTGGAGAATCATATAATATATGCTGAGTTCACTATAGCTTATTTAAGCTTTTGTTAATGGAACAACTATCACCATTTTTATTTATTTTTTATTCTGTAAATATCTAAATGAAAAATGATACTTTGATACTAACAAGGAACAGTTTCTAGAAAGATGTAACAATGTTAAAGGGGAATAATTCTGATTAAAATTATAAGTATGAATAACTTACCATATTTATATGGATTCTTACCATATTATGAATACTTACCATATTTATATGAATACAAGATGACAATATTTTGAGTAGCTTATTGGGAACAATTTATTTTTTATATAAGAATTTGGAATAATAAATGAAGTTAAATTCATGTTTTTTAATATTTCTTATTTCTATGTGAGATATGCTAACTGCAGCTTCCCTATCTCCCCATGTGACCAACTTTTCCCATAGTGGCAATGATTTTTAATACTGTTTTAATACAAACATAAAATATCTGACCTTATTGTATGTTTCTGATATCCAGTATAAGGTGTACCCTTGATTTTTAAATGTTGAATCAGAAAAAAAACAATATTCTTGTCTTGTATTTGTGCAAATACAATATATATTTAAATGCAATCACATATTTTGAGTAGGTATTTTGTATTTACTCCCATTAACTTTTTTTAATTTTGTTTTAGCCATAGTACTCTATGGTTTATTGGGAGTGCAGAGCAGGTTCTGAGGAATGTGCAAAGTGATGCTTGAAAATATTTAAGACCTAATTAACTAATTTTTAAATGTTATTACAATTGAAAATTATATATTAATTTGAAATTTATAATTTGTGGAGAAACAAGGAAAGGAAAAAGCTATTAATTTCAGCTATTGGAATATGCAACTTGCACATGTTAGAATCAATCAATAATAAATTCACAGATTTACCTTTATATATTGAAGAATATTAGATAAGTTGCCTTTCCTAATCATAGATAGTATCTTGAGTGACAAGATCAGTGAGATTTAAAAGTCACAATTAAGTGGATAAATGACAGAGTTGGTGATAGCTTAGTGGTTGGGGCACTTGGCATGTAACTGGGAGATATGGGTTTGAATCCCACACATTGGTGAAACTAATTTTTTCCATAAAATTATTTCTTGAATTGTACTATGTTGTTTTAAATTTTTTTTATAGAATTAAATGCAAGATATTTATTACAGACAAGTAGAAACAATGAAAGCCTGCATTGGAAATTAACAAATTTTAGATTAGGAATTTTTACACCAATTAAAATGATAAATATGGTAGGCATTCTTTTAATAAAAGTGGATTCTTAAGTATGTCTACAATAATTATTACAGTATTTAACTTTATTTTAAGTTGATCATAGTAATGGAATTCTAAAATTTGAAAGTAACTTATTCTTGGAATTACATTGATGTAGCCTTTTTTTATCTGTGAATTATTGCATTTTTAAAGTTTGCATCATAACCTTTTTTCATTTGTGGCTTTTTGTATCCTTTTGTGTATATTAATTTCATACACCATATTATGGTGGTTATACAGGAAAGGTAAAGTTATTAGTGAAGGAATGAAACAAAGTTGGAATCAAGATTGAGGTATAAGATTGCTTCAGTTCTCACATCAGTTTTTTTTTCTTTTTTTAGAAAAGTTAGTTTTAGATTAATTCACTCTGTTATAATAGTAGTAGAATAATGCCAAACAATTGTGTAGTCATAATGCCATAATAGTGTTAAAAAAGTATTCAGAAAAGTTAAATTGACATATCAAGTGAATTATATGGAAATCATTAAAGTAATTTTTTTTACTCTTCATTTGATTGCATTTTTAAGTGCAAAAATAATTTTTGAGTAACTTCAAAGTGCTATTATTTTTTAAGTACGGTTGTACAGGTTTTTTGGAAAAGACTAATTTTAATGATATGTAATTCCAGAAAGAACTGTCAAATTAGGATGTAAAAGGTGTCACTGTGGATAGAAGTTTTGTATGAGTTTTCATGTCAGCCCCTAATATTCAAAACTGTCAGACAGCTACTGAATTTTCATAATAGCAGCTACTGTTTCTTGATTGATTACTCTCCATGCCCAGTTGTCATTACTATTTTTAATTTCTGAATTATGTAGGTATTATTCTAGGCCCCTTCCCCCATAAAAATAATCACAAGGCTTGATATCAATCAAACTCAATTGAACAAATATTTTTCTGCACCTCAAAGAAAATGATGGCACTGTTGTGAAATAGATTCTCTTGCAAAAAATTGACAGTGATTACAAGAGTACAAACTTCAGGATTTCTATTTCACTGATACCTTTTTCAACACTAGTGGAATATTAGTTGTAAGCACACAGCCTTTGTATCTTTGAGTTTTATTACGTTGCCATAGCAGTTAAGTTTAAGTATGTGAATTCAGTGTTAAAATTTAATAAATAAGTATTAATAACTTATAATTAAATTAGTTATAACATTAAAACATTGTGCAAGTGTATTATAACAGGTTTTGAGAAATTCATAATGCATCTGTTGTATAGTTCAAGAAAATGTAGTTCTGAAGTTTAAATTCTGCAAGCCTCTTAGAAATGGTGTACTGTTCAAAATGTATATACTTGAATTGAAATTATTTTGTGACTAATTCAAAAATTAATAGTATTAAATAAAATATTTCAAATTAAGTGTTTAAAATGTGGAAGGGATATATTGCACTGGACACATAGGAAATTATAAGTCAATGGTGTTGTGATCCTACTGCATAGTGAAAGGGATTTATCCTTGCAGTAGCAGAAAATGATTTTCCCTTTTTCAAAAATTCGCAAAAATGATCCTGTAATATGTTTTTTATGTTTACCTACAACTTTCTCCTTTTTGATTTTCATATTTTACGTTTCAGAATTAAATGCTCTTTTTATATGTAACGTGAACCATTTCTGTTTATTACTTCAAAATTAGGTTTGGAATTTGAGTTTGTTCTTTATTAAATGGTCCTTTAATGATTTTATATTTTTTTATTCTTGATTAACAAGGAAAGACTTAGGTACATTGCTTAGGGTAATTTTCCTTTATCCATGAGTTAAGAGCTGAATGAATGTTCTGTAGCAGCTATAATGCAAAGGTATTGTGGGAGTAATGATTAACTGAAAAGGTTAGTATAGTAAATGGTCATTTTTAGCCCTTTGTGGAATTTTTATTACATGGCATTCCCTGTGTATGGGTTTATTTTAATGGAAAAAGAACTTTCATATCAAATAAGAGTTAGTAATTATCCCAAAAACTACATTTTAATCATTGGAAATGGTTGAAAAACATAAAAATGCAACCACTTGTGTAAGAATAAAAATATATATATAAACACGTTTTGTCTTACTGTAGACTTTAGAAATTCTTTTTTGTGTGATACTCTTCAAAATGATGAGTAAATGCAGAGTCCTATTTTGCATTCTCTGCACATATAGCAGTTTTCTTGCTAATTCTGCGACTAATTTATTTTGTTGGAACAAACCACACATATCTTCATTGCATCCTTCCTGTGTTCAGGTGATAGCACAAGAAGAGGACAATACCTTTCAAGACATAAAGGATTGTCTAAGGAATTATGTGGCTAACTTCTTTTTGGGCTTATTTGTACTAAATATGTTTCTTAATGATTGGGAGTATTTTAATATAAGCCTTTGATTTACATCTGTTTGGATAGCCCAATATAATTATTGGCTTCTGTTTCTCATTTCAGTCTCAAGAACCATACCTTGAGCTGCTTTTGTTGGCATTTAAACTACAAACATGCTCAGGCATTCTGTTTCTATTCTCCCATTAGTCTATCATTAATATATTTATTGGAATAGTTTTATAATAAAACATCCATATGTGTTCTACACCAGGAACAAGTTACCTAAGAGCCACTTTTACCAAAATTTAGACTGGCTGGGTTTTATTAATATATCTCATATAAATAATGCACAGACACAAAATAATATCTTTATTATTTTGTTATATGTGATAACATACAAACATAAGCATTTTCTAGTGTGTGATGTGGTTATGATATGAAAAAACAAAATGTTTAGAGACATTCAGCATATTTTTTGATGAAGTTTTTTACCTTGTATTAATTTGGCAAAGAGGTGGCAAAGAACCAAAAGATCTGGCAGGCCAGATGCAGCCTGGGGGTTGACATTTGGTGGTTTCTTCTCCACACAGTTGTCATACGCTGCTACACTTATACTTGTTGTTTACATAAACAGAACCACTTTTTTCTTTCATTTTTCTCAGTAGTCAGTAGATGGCTGCCCCTCATTCAAGGTTTCCCAAACATGTAGCATGCTTACACAACAGCCATAGAGACCATTAAAATGTGTGCATATATACGGCATACACAATTACAAGGTTAATCTTAACAGTGTAATTGTGTGATACTATGTTTCCACTATGATTTATTACTGTACCTACTTCAGATCCATAAGCAGAAAGCTAAAGCTTAGAGTACCGTGAAATATAACAGGCGAGTTTTCAAGAATTTTAAAGATGAAACACTTCTTCGTTTCTTAATTAATGTTCACTCTTTTATGTTACGTTAAACCAGAAAATAGTTCTGTTTTTCTTTGAAAGGACAAAAAATACTATATGGGGTGAAGTTGTGATATACTTATTGAAAGTAAAATATTGTTTAGAAATTAAAATTGGTTTGTTAATAAGTTCTGTTAATAATGTTACTATATTGTTCACTTCAGTAATTAAACAAGTAATAAGTGTAATCTTGCTTAAACAAATGCTTCTGGATTTGTATCAACTGCCGTTCTCAGTGTAAAAATAACTTTCTGAGAGTCTAACTTTTACTTGTTCTGTTGCAAGTTTCAAAATGTGATTGAGACAATATTTAGGATATTGAGCCTTTTTTTTCTTGTGTCAAGTCAGGAGTACATACAGTGGTCATAAAAACAAAATTAATTACCTTTGTTCAGTGGTTAGTGTGTTCCACAGAACAAAGAAACCTGAGTTTGTCCCAAATAAAGCAGGATTTTTTTTTCTATCTTCCTGCTAAGGATTTTCCTTCCTCATAGCTTCTATCTGTAGCTTGTTACACTGACAGGCTGCTGTTTTAGACTTTGCTGACGAGCATCTACTTGAGGAGTAATTTGCTTTCTTTTTTTAGCACATATTAGCAAATATCCTTTATAGTACTCATGCCTACTGATCCAAAGGGTCTGGGTTCAAGACCAGATAAGTTATGGATGTTTCCTTTTTGTGTTGTCTTTCTGCTAAGATTTTGCCTTTCTGTCAGATCTTTAGGGTATTATGCTGATAATACCCTAAATGATGATGATCATTTAGGTGATGTGACTCTTGATCTGTATATTGATGTGTTCTTGTCAGATTTCTGTGGCAAGTGGCTGTTTGAGGGGTATTTGTTTTAATTACCATAATGGCCCAAATGATTGGTAAAGGGTTGTAAAAGCCAGATAATAACACTTTTCGTTCAAGTCCGTTTCAAATCGTGCTTGTATGGTTGTTAAAGAGTGAAGCCACTAATTTAGCATGTTTGCTGCTGCTTTGACACCAATGCTTGGGCACTAGGACCAGGAGCAGCCTCTCTCTCACATACACAGATAACTTTAATCTAGGGGGGGAGGACATGACAGGGATTGGCGATACTTGATGATGCACATATGCATCATGTGGCACCTAGAGCACAGCAGCCTAACATACATGTGCTTCAAGTGGCAGTGAACACATTAAAGTTATTATCACCTTAAAAAAAAACAACTGAAAGCAACATTTCTTTTCTGATAATGTATGAATTTTTACAATCTGGTAAATAAAGAAACTTTCACTATTTTGAAAGCAGATTTAGCATAAAAAAGCAGAATAAAATCTGTCTGAAAGTATCTGTAACTTTGAGTGAAACTGTTTTGAAATTTGTGAAGGCTCCATCCACTGCTAATGTGCTTTAAAAAACACACAATGCTACCAAAAGCATGTAAGTAAAAGTATATTTTATTAAAAGTATTGGATGATTATAGTCATTTTTGGTATAAAATAATGTGTAATATAGTAACTTTATTAGTGATGTAGATGTTGTAGCAAAGAAGAATTTAAAATTTGTTTACAAAGAAAAATACCCTGACAATTATTATTCAGTTAATACTACAAAAATCATGATTACTGTAACATCTAATTATTAACGTAATTTCCAGGAATGTTCCTAATAATACAGTTAGTGATAAAGTCTTGGTGGTTCAGTCTGTTGACAAAAGTAAGCTACATCAAAGAATTTCATCAAAACCAATTTTAAAGCATAAAAATAATCAGATACTGTAGCTAAGTTGTAGCAGTTGGCTTGTGGTAGTGAGCATGGTGTGCAATTTGACACATCTCTTAGATAACAGCACAAATTTCTCATTGTTTTCAAAATTGATATGATAGAAGTAAAAAAAAAAGTTTTATAAAGCACTTTGTTATAGAAATTGCATTATTTAAAGTATTGCTATATTTACTATGGCTACATTGTAATGATGAGAATTGCTCGTTTTTTTGTCTGAAAACAGATTTACTTGTGTTTTCTATTGTAGAACATTATTTATACTCAACATACTGCTTAAAAGTATGCATAAAAATTCATAAGCACAAAGAAGTAAAAAAACTGAAGTTCTAATAGTCATATATTAAATGGGATGTAACCTATTGGTGAAGATGCACAAAGAGGAAGTATGTTTGACTTTGAAATCTTTACATGATTTGAGTTCAGATTACATAAGCAAAATTGGTTTCTATCTTCAGTTTTAAGTTGTTCTTAGCTGTTAATTAAGTTGTAAGGGAGAATTCAGTAATCAGTAGCATTTGAATGGTCAAGGTTGGGCTTTTCAAAATTCTGTTAAACTACTGCAGTGATATTCAGATAAATTCAAAATTTTGTTACATTTCACCCCTTAAAAAAGGCTTCTTGAGACTCAGGACCCAGGCCAGCAATGCCCTTTTACTCTATGGTAGCTAAGTCCCTGGCTTTATGTAAAAAATGTTAAAGCATGCAATTCATAAATATCGACATATAGGTGGGCTGTTTTCTACAGAATATTATAAATTTACACAAAAATTTCCAGGCTAATTAAATATTTACACTCATATTTTTTTTTAATCATCAAGAGAAGAACAAATGTTAGGCTTTTTGGAGCCTTCTATTTTGTGATTTCTTTTTACATTCATAAAAAGTGTTGTTTTTAAGTATTATGCACATTAAAGAATATGCTATATGGCCTGACAGGAGGATACCATTGTCTCCTAACACCATTTCTGAGCCCTCAGGGTCCTTGTAACCTGGCCATTTAGCCAGTTGTGTGCAAAAGAGTGCTGCTCAGAAGTAAAACAACACAAGTTAAGTATTAAAATAAGTAAAAGTATTAAAGGCTTTTCTTTTATCATTTAGGGTTCCTGAATAATAATTAATAATAATTTATTTTCCATATCATTGAATACACAGAAGGTCAGAGGTGCATATTACTCTTACTTGTTAAAACAAGAAATACAAAGTAAAAGACTGTACAATAGTCAACAGTTGTAGGAACAAAGTTCACTATGAGGATTAGAATCTAAAGCAGGGAAAAATGGTGACAAGTTGACTTCTTTCAATTTTCTGCTGACACTGTAAAGTTGGCAAAAGTACTATGTCCACAAATTGGTTCCAAACCCTCCCTGCTTTGCAGACAAAAGAATATTTGAAATTTTTCTTGGCCAGTGGAATGTTAATACACTTGGGTATCTTTTGGTGTTGCTACTTGAACTTGTGTTAGCAAGGGATGTTGGATATCATGGTGAGTTGTTCCATAAATGAGTTTATGGCATGTTTTCAGATCCAGTCAAAGTCTTCTCCATTCCAGTGAATGGATATTACAATTTTCCATAATAATAAGGTTAAACACAGCTAAAATTCTATAATAATTTTATATCACGATAATGCTGTGGTACAAAAGTTAAAAGCATTCCAAAACATAGGAGCAATGGAATGGTTGCAGATCTCCCAGGAATGAATCTGAACTTCTCAATGGGAAGGAAGTTGTAGACAAATTTAACTTCAGCAACTTGACTACGATACATCTTTCGATATGTTTAGGAGCTGTGTTGATGAGGGAAATTGGATGGTAGTTGGAAGTGTATGAAGCGTGTCCTTTTGTACACTGTAGTTACAATCACTCGATTCCAGTTAGAAGGTACTTTCTCTGATTGGTAGCAGGCATTGAAAAGGATCTAGAGCTTGGGTGCTATATTTGTAATGATCTTTTTATAGAAAATAGTAGGAATTTCAACTGGGCCTGGGGAAGATCTAGAAGGAGAAGCAATGATAGCTTCTAAAACCATAGCGGAATCAAACATGCCACGAAAAAGTCACTATCAGTGTATCTTTGGGGAATATGTATTTTCATCTTTGGGTACATAAAATTTGTTGAAGGTATCAGCAAGGAGGATTGCTTTTTCAAAATCTAAGGTTGTGACAGATCCATCTTGTCTTTTCAAAGGATAGAGTGATGACAGCAATTCAGTTTTTGGAAGAAACCATTGCGATTTTTTGGAATCACACAAAGTTTGAAGAATTGAAGATTCATAATGCTCCTCAGTGTAATTATTTGAAGCAATTTTGTAGTTTAGACAATTTTTGGGATTTTTATTTAGCTGCCAGTTTTTTTAATCTTTCAATTTGTTACTTGCAAGTCTTTTCAATGATAGGTTACAAGGATTTTTTAAAATTTTGTATGTGATTTTGATGAGACAGTTTTTGATAGTTGCATTAAAGTTAAAAAATTGAGATTTAATGTGAAGGCAGTGTTTAAACATTTCATCAGTAAGGGAAGACAGATTAACATAATCTGCTTTTTGGAAGTTATATCTTTTCAGGAGCTAAGAAACTTTAATTTGAGTACTGAAAGTAAAAAGTATTGGGGTATGTGACAGGTAATCACCCTGTTAAAAAAGTTTTGAACGATTCAGTGTTGAAGACAAAGGGCATTGTTGCTGAAGACATCAGGAAAGTTGTCTCCTCTTGTAGGAAATTTTACAAGCTGTTAAATTCCCATGAAAAGGAGTTTAGAATTTGCATAATCCTGGGGCCGTTGGTTGCCATGGATAATTCACAATTCATGGAGCTGAAATAGAAGTTGCGAACAAGGAGTACAGGCACATTATTAATAGAAGTGATCGAGTGATCCAAGAAGGAGAGTAGATTATTTACATAGTCCTGATTGCTGAAAAGGGAAGGAGGAATGTAAATGATGTAGATTCTATACTGGAGTGATTCCTTATAGAGAATGTTAATGCCAGCAACTTCGAAGCTGTCTTGTTCCATGGTTGCTGAGACTTGGAGACCATATTTTAGCTAAGCATTTAGTGCCCTCTAAACCTATGAAGTGGTACTGTGTGCCATTGTATTATGAATTCAGCAAGCAATACAAGGTAAAGCATTTTTTCATTTAAATATATTTCCAGTCTAATACTTATTGTTTATAACTGTAAATTTAATAGTACAAAGTAGAAGTCGGCTTTTCATTATGTTTAAAAATGCAATTGAAAATTTAGGCATACTGAGTAGGATTACAATCAGAACTGTTAATCTAACTTTACTGTCTCCTTAGAAATGAAAGAAGCAGTTTCCTTTATGGTGGTTTTGCTATTTGAGAAAAATAGATATGGAATTCGGGAGTCTTATCATTAATCAAAATTCTTCTATAACAGTGACAAGTGAATTTGTTTGATGATAGAATTGTGAATTGGCTATATGAAAAACTTCTTAAGGCATGAAATTGCCCGAAATGGCATGAAGACTGATAAAAGTGAAAGAAAGATGTGGTCTGTGTATGTGCTTCTATCCTGCTTGGGTGCACCTTCTGCATCATTACAATTACGCCTAAGATTAGGCCCTCACCATTTGCCTATGTTCATCTTAACTGAGAAAGGATAGAGTAACAAGTGTAAGCTTCTCTTTGAATATAACATTAAGTTGTCTTGTGTGCAAGAGAGGCAAAAATTTCATCGTGAAGAACATAATAGGTGTCATTTTGTTATCATGAGTATTCATTGACATCTGCTGTGTTATCAGTATGGATCTCTATACTTCATCATGCTGTGAGCTTCAGATCATGTCACCTGGTCATTATACTGCAAAAATGTGTTTTTGAAAGACAGCTGAATCCAGTCTCATTCATTTGTTATCTATGAATAATTTCCTAAGTTTATCAGAAGTTATCAATATAGTTATCACATTATCGTGCTAAGGTATCATCACTATTATATAACTAGTAATATGAATGCTAAAATACCACTAATAAAACAAATAAATAATCATATTTTTTAGATCTGACATTTATTCTTTAAATTTTATACACTTATCCATATATTGAGCATTTTCTTCTACATATACTTTGTTGTCTAACTTTTGCTAAAACATCACTATCTTTGCTATAGGTATTTAACTTTTAAGCATTGCTTGATATGTATATAAGACATTTTTGTAACCCAACCTGTATAAATCTTTACATTGAACATTGTACTCTAAGTTAGGAGTGGTTTATTACTATGTAAATATTTGGCAGTCATATGCTAATTATTTATTTCTTTATTCATTATTATAATTAAACTCATTTGATATCAATTTATTTTTAGTCGGTTAAGCTATTAAGTAAAAGATTAGTAATAACTGATTGAGTTAAAATATTGTAATTATTTCATAATTTTTTTGGCAACTACTAATGTTTTATGTTTAGTAGGCCGAGTGGTTAGCACGCTTGGCTACTGATCTAAGGGACCTGGGTTCGAGCCCCGGAATTAGGCATGGATGTGTGTGTCGTTTTTCTGCTGAGGTCCTGCCATCCTCTCAGATCTCCTACTGTGGCATATAAACTGACAGGCTCCTGTCAGACCTCTGTGGCAAGCAGCTGCTTGAGGGGGTATTTATTATTTTTATTATTTATTTTATGATAGCAACCTAGCTAAATTTGTGTGCAGCTCTTAATAATATAATTGACATATCTCACATTTAAAAATGCAACACTCTTAATATATTGAAATATTGAAGGCAAAGACTTTGTTACTATGAGATGTGAAATGATGGGCATAGAATTGCATGCATGTGATGAATTTGGGCATGGTAGTTTCTTCTGACAAATGAATCACAAAAATTTTGGAAAAGCACTGAGAAATTGAAGGTAATAATTTTGGGATAGCACTGTGAATTGAATAAAATGTGAACAATCACAGCACAAAAAGAAACTAACATAAAATCTATTATAAACTTTCAGAAACCTTCAGTTTTTCAATTAGAATCACATTAGAACCTCATTTCTAAATTCCTTATTTCTCTCAATGAAAGTCCTATTTTTTGGATAGCCAGCGAAAAGAAAACAGCAGTGGCTGCTAAAAAAATCTTTGTAAGTCAATACATCACCAAATTCAGAATTGTTATCTTGTGTTGCAATGCTTCATTAAATGAACTCCCTAATTACATTCAATCATTTTTCTAATTACTAAAAAGGCCACTGTTTTTGCTTCAACTATTATCTGTTGTATGTAACATTCCCTGTTGTTTTTTTCATGTGTAGTGACATTTTGAAACAATATTGTGCTCAAGGAAAAAGTTTCAAACAACTTCCCCTTTCCCCCAATCAACTTTGGTCATTTTTTTTTAATATGTGAAAGAAAAGTTACGCAAGTGTTGTTATTTTGGTGCACATGCTGCTGTTTTGTGATATGTAAACTAGTAAAATAAGAATTCAAACTGCAACATACAGCCAGTAGAGTCATTGTGTCAGTAACGTGTGTGTTTGAAATTCTGCAGCAAGTAGGTGAAAAATCATGATTTTCTATATGACTGAGTATATAAGTAGCTTCGCTTTAATTATTTTTTTTTCTTTAAAAAGCAACATCTTTTCTTTAAAATAATTTCTGCCCCATTATTATTGGTGGGTACATGGAGTCTTCTTTGCTTCAATAATAAAAGTAATCTCTTTTTTTTTAGTATATGACATTTTGCACTTTGTGCTTCTTTCCTTGACACTGACTGCTGAAAACAATTTTCTTTCACTTTAGCACATTTTCCTAAAGTTTCCTGAAGTGTTTTTTTTAATGGTCATTTTTCGAGGTTATATAGTTGTCAGACTTGAACAGTTATTGTTTTTAGAATTGAAAAGGAGGCATATTCAAATCCTTTTTTGACCAAAGTAACTTTGACGAAAATGTTTCAAAGTTAATAGTTATCATTTATACAGGAAGTTTCAAGTATATGTTCTTTATTCAGCATCCTGTGGAAAAAAAATTATAAACTAATGCTTTACTAATCTGATTTTACAGTCTAGTGGGAAAAAAAATCACAGTGAAACATATTGCCATATTGCCATTCTCTCAACCATATCAGGGTAAGTTCTGGGGTTGCAATTGTACCCTCATGGCACATTTTGAAAACCACTGCTTTAGAACTTTTAATCATGATTAGGGAAATCCTTTATTAGATTTTCTTTAGCATTGTGTGCCATGAAAGAGAACTGGGCTTGTCATCTTCAGCATCTAATATGCAGTTTATATTTAAAGTATGACTGTGAATAATATTGTTTTAATAATTTTTTTTCAATGTGATGTAAATTTAAGAGCAACTGTTACTAACAAACCGAGAGCAACTGTTACGACAATCCATATTAACTCCTTTATTGAGCTTTTGACTAATTAGTTCCAACCATTGATGCTTCATATGAGGGAGGAAGATTATTGAACACACCTTTAAATATCCTATAAGGTTTTCTTGTTTTCTTGTATTCTTTTTTTTAATACAAGTATTTGGGCATTTGTGGTTTGACTGGAAAAGACTGATTATAACGATCCAGAAAATCTCTACCAGCAGTCTTTATAGCTGTTTGGTGACACCTTGTAAAAACTGATGCCAGATAAATAATAGGTAAAAATGCTAGTTGCAACTCAAATTGGTTTACCTGAATAATTTTTCCAAATGAAGATGTTTTGAAATAATTTCACTGTGTGCCTTTCAAAATGGTTGAGTTGTTTTACCTCTGAATGGACATTTTTGCACACCATGGGCTAAATGGCCAGGTCACAAGGATCCCGAAGGCTCAGAGAAGGTTGGGGGAGGTGACCCACTGGAACAGCTGATGAGAGACAGATGGTAAGTTTCCGTCAAGGCCATCCAGCATGTTCTTTAACATGCACAGGATATGGCTCTCCTGTACATGGGGCCACGACTTAATGTCCCATCCAACAGACTGCAGTCTTTCCAAGCCCATCTGTTTTAAAAGGGTTAATTTATGCTATGTTCTATAAACATATATGGGAATATAATTTAAATTCTAATATTGTATCACTTGCTCAAGTTGCAAAATATTGTACATAGGAATAAACTGCATAACAGTGTCCTAAAAAAGTAAAATATGTAATTTCTTAAAACTCAATATAGTGGTGATAAATAGGTTGCATTAGCCCTTGCTAGATTTAATAATTTTAGATCTCCAAAAACATGAGTCTTGTCTATAAATTAATGAAAATAATTCCATTTTAATGCACAGTATAATACCAATTGGACTCTTAAAATGTCAGAAACTGACTAATCAGTAAATAATTATTTGAAAAAAAAAATATTACCGATGATGCAGGATTCAAATCCACAACTCTTCGGATACATGCGAGAGCGCTCTACCAGCTAAACCAACCATCTGACAATGATTTGCTTCCAGATGGTTGGCTTAGTTTATATCTGGAGAACCACAGGTTCGAATCCCAAACTGTTGGCAATAATTTTTTTCCAAATAATTATTTATTGAATTATATATCTATAGGTAATCAGTGTATTTATTATGGATTGCTGATTAATAAGTTTTCAAAAATCACAATAAATTAACTTGGAACTTTTTTATGCTTTCTACCATTTTTTCTCTTTTAATTTTTATATTGTTCAGAATTAAATGCGCTTTGCTTTAGTATGTCATGTAAGCTATTTCATTCATTAGTTGTTTCATAATAAGGCTCAGAAGCTGAGCTGCTAATTTAGAGAAGAACTTGACCCTGTAATGATTAATATTCTTAAGGAATCAAAGATTTACAATATGCAATTTGAAAATGATGTAGATTATGTACCTAATAACGATTTTTTTCCCTTGAACTGTATGGAACAAGCATTTAATATTTGAGCATTAAATTGGGAATTCAGTCATTACATAAGGAGTCAGGAGTTGACCGCAAGTACTGAAGTACAGTGGACCTTCGTTATAGCGCGGCTCGCTATACCGCACACTCGGTTATAGCGCGGGCGATGTTCGCGATAAGTTCAAACATGTTTATACAGGTCCGTGTGGCGTTAGTGAGTATCGCATTTTATTGTTACTGCGTATTGAGTAATTGTGTATGTATTGAGTTTCTGCATGTATTTTGAATAGTGCTTAATTATTGTATGCATGGTGAGTAAAAGAAAAGCTTATAGTGTGAAATTTATTGTGTCGCCACCGCGCCGCCGCTCGGTATAACGCGATTCACCTTATAACGCGGGTGTTGTTTCCCGCCCGACATGCGCGTTATATCGGGGGTCCACTGTATGTTGAATGTGAGAAAAAATATATCTCTTAAACTAATAAGATTTGAATGATTCCTTCAGAGTTAAATTGATGACTGACAACAATATCGACCACTTCTACTCCAATATAGGGTTGCCCTCTCTTCTAGTTTTGTGAAACAGTTTGCATTTGATAATCATCAACTTTTCTAAATCACTAGCCTTTAAGGATTCATAACTTGGATCCTTTGTAACAGGATAATAAGAAGCTTAATGTTTTTGATCCAAATATTTACACACAATGTATTTGGTAGTTTGATTTTTGGAACAATGATGAAGTCAGGAGTCCACTTTTAAGCAGAGTATTGTATAGGAGAGATTTCACACATTTGGCCATGTTGTCAATGCTTAGGATAATAAAATTAACCAGTAGAGTTATTAACAGTATTCTTAAAGGCTTTGTAAAGAGTGACCGTGAATAAGGTCGGTTGAAAATATTAAAGAGAATCTTACAAGAACTGGCTTTCTTTGGCAGCTTTTGCTCAAGGTAAATGTATATGGGGAAACAAAATTTCAATCAAGTTGTTATGGTAGCCTTTGGTTGCTTAAGGATTTTGCATCTTTATGTTTATAATCACTTTATGCAGCATTTTTTTAATAATAATAATATTTTATTTGTTTCTTAACATATAATACACCTAATTACATTGGTTGTAGCCCAGTAGACACAAATATTTCAATTGAAACTTACAAAAATCCAGAAGAGTTTATAAACTTGCCTGTGGAATTTATTAAATTTAACTCGATATCTAATTAATCATTTTTGGCAACAAATAGTCTAAGTGTTTTAAGCATTTTTAAAGTAATCGAAGAACAAAATAATTTGAACAAATGGAAAGAAAAAAGTTTGATGAATGATCAAAAAATGTGAAATATATTACAACCCCCCCCCCCCCCCCCTCAATATTATCAATATGTAGTAGCCATTTACGAAGATTTGAAGTAAAGCTATGTAAATTTGTTTCCATTTTTATGTTTGGCAAAAAAATTAAATAATTTTGGCACAAGGTAAATATAATGTTTATTAGC
Organism: Ryuthela nishihirai; assembly: GCA_038380435.1. Taxonomy (NCBI): domain Eukaryota; kingdom Metazoa; phylum Arthropoda; class Arachnida; order Araneae; family Heptathelidae; genus Ryuthela; species Ryuthela nishihirai. Next base: position 32,351,236 of record JAWZYU010000029.1, on the reverse strand, counting down.
CACAGTTTTCTTAGGTAAGGATTCAACGAGATTCCTATTTACTGTATCTTGTGTTATAATTTGCAAATTTTATATTTTGGTCCGACTAATTTTTAAACAAATTCTAATTGGCATTTATAATAAATACTATAACCCTGCAATTTATACAGTTTTGTATTTCATTTTCTTTTATCCAGATTTCAGTTAATACAATTATATCTGGATAATGAGCTGAAAAAATTGTTTTTTCAGCTCATTATTTCATGAGTTCCGTGTCTACAGGACTTATCCTGTGATTCTTTACTACTGATATCTGGATAAATATCTGTAAATTTTAAAAGCAAAGAAAAATGTTCAAATTTTTTCTCATACTTCTAATGTTTCCCACAATGATATTTATACCCTTTCCCCAAATATAATATTTTTTATCATATACATTTTCTCCTGATATAACATTTATTCTACAATGATTTGTTAATAAAGAGTTTTCATATATACTGTCTGGTTAAAATTTAATCGATTTTTAAAAATTTCATCTAAAAAAGTCATAATAAACGAAAACATATATTAGTATAACTAAACTTTAAACCTAACTAAATCATCTAAAGTTCTTATTCTAAATACTTTTGCCTTTTCTTCTTTCCGGATGAAGATTTTGCCATCCCTAACCCAGACAAATTTTAAGTTTTGTTCTTGTTGTAGCTTTTTGCTTTCATGTAGTAGTAATTTATTTTCTTGGGTCAAGTGTTCATTTATGAATATTTTATCTTCATGAAATCCTCGGTGAATCTCAAGCAAACAGCAGCTTCTTTTTTTAAAACGAACAAGCCAATGATCCTTCATTTTACGAGATGCCAACTGTACAATAATTGGTTTACGTTTTCATTTATTTCTAGTAGGAACTCTATGAGCAACTTGGATATCATTACTATTTGCATCTATTTGAAATGCTTTTGCTGTATTTAAAGCAATTTCTTCGATATTTTCATTTGCTGTCTAAGGCACTCCAACTACTTCCAAGTTCGTGTTTCTGCTTACCTGTTCAAGTTCAATTTACCTTCCACTTCAGCTCTTTTATTTCATCTTTTAAGGAGAAATTTTCTTTTTGAACTTCTTTCATCTGTTTGGTTAATTCTGAAATTATTGTTAAAATCTCATCTATTTTATTTGAACAGTGCAAAGTACTCTTATTGTACTCTCCAATTTCCTTTAATAATTCTTCCTTTAAATCAGCATTACTCTGCATAAAATCTTTTTTAAAAGATGTCATATGTTTATCAATTAGATATTTAATATATTTTTCCTCTTCAGATCTACTCTTATTTTCTCGTGCAGAATCTTTAAAGTCTGAAATGTTTTGACTTTTCATTTCTGTCTATGATTTGTTTATCTGTTGTTTCCGATTTGCATTTTTGACATCTCCATATTTCTTTTTCCCAATTTAAATCTTCAAATCCTATGCAATAATAATGGTAATGAAACTTGCAATGACCTTTGCATTGAACGGTTTCAAGTATATCGACTATTTGAACATTACACCTACTACAAAATAAATTTTCTACATCTGAAGATTTATCTGATGTACAACTTTTTGTTTCCATGTCAACTGTTGTTACATCACGCGATGGCAGACTCTTCTGTTTTTGTAGTTTCCTTATCTTCTGTTGCAGAAGAAAATCACTTTTCTTCTGTTGCAGTAGTTTCTGCTGTTTACTTGATTTAGGCTTAGAAGAGTTACTGGGAAGATTGATACATTTCGAACATAGCCAGTTCTTTTCGTTTTCTAAAGACATCTTAAAATTACTTTGCTTCAACCCAATACAATAAAAATGGACATAGCCACCATATGCACCTTTGCAATGAAGAAATTCACTTCATCATCATCCTCAAGCAGCCATGGGCTACGGAGATCCAACCAGACCGTGCAATTTAGTTCTCCAAGCAAGTCTATCCTGAGCTACATCTACTGCATCTGGCCACTGCACACCAATTCTAACAAGGTCCTGTTTGACATTGTCAGCCCACCGCATCCTAGGTCTCCCCTTCTTTCTGAGGCCTTTAGGCACACTGTTCATAACCCTATTCGCCAATCTATAATTATTCATACGGGCAACATGGCCAAACCAACGGAGTCTCTCTCTGCACAATATGCTGCTTAAAGCAGGTTGCAAACTCCTTTTCCTAATCTCATCATTAGTTACAAAGTTGAACCACCTAATGCCCAAGATACTGCGTAAGCATCTGGAATCAAAAGCATCTAGTTTCCTGTTATCTTGTTTACAAAGTGTCCAAGTTTCACTACCATAACTAACCCTAGAAAGAACCAAACTATTATACAGTCTAATTTTAGTCTTTAGGTGTATACGCCTATTTCTCCACACTCTCCATAGATTCTTAAAAGTCCCAGCAGCAATCCCTATTCGTCTGTTAATCTCATGCCGCACATCACCATTATCTGTTACATAGCTCCCAAGATAATTAAACTGTGACACCTGCTCAAGACTGCAACCATTCAGATTAACTGAATCACAGCCTGCCTGACCAATTTTCATCACTTTAGTTTTCTCTCTGTTTATAACCAAACCTACTCTACTACCAGTCTCATCAACGGCTCGAATGAAAGAGTTCATCTCATCAACATCATTTGCCAGAAGGGCTAAATCATCAGCATAATCTAAATCAGAAATTTTCCTATCTCCAGCCCATTTAAGGCCAAAATCTTTCCCTTGAAGTGAATTTCGCATAACATAATCAATAACCAAGCTAAAGAGAAAAGGAGACAAAATGCACCCTTGTCGAACACCAGAAGTAATGCTAAACCAATTGCTACAAGCCTTACCAACTCTCACACACGACTCAGTGTTATTATAGAGAGCTTTCATAATGTTAACTAACTTGTCTGGTATACCATATGATCTCACAATCAACCACAAATTATGACGATCAACAGAGTCGAAAGCCTTTTTGAAATCAACAAAGCTAGCAACCAAAGGTTTCTGAAACTCTAAACATTTCTCAAGAATCTGCCTAAGCGAAAATATCTGATCTACACATCCCCTACCACTTCTGAATCCACATTGCTCATCACGCAATTGCCTGTCAACCAGATTCTTAATTCTATTAAGCACAATCATGGAAAGAACTTTTCCTGGAACAGAGAGTAGGCTGATACCCCTATAGTTATCACAAGAACTGCGATCACCTTTTTTGAAAATAGGGATAACAATAGCTCTGGTAAAATCCTTAGGAACCATGCCTTTATCATAAAAGAGATTCAGAATTTCAGTCATCCAAGTGGTAACCGAAACATTCCCAGCTCTAAGCATTTCCGTAGTAATTTCATCTACCCCTGGGGATTTATGAAGTTTAAGTTTAGAAACAGCCAAACTAACTTCAGATTGTGTTATAGGGCCAACATTAAAGCCACCAATGCATCTATCATCATTGCAAACAATGGGAGTAGAACTAATTACATTGTTTAGAACATCACTGAAATGCTCAGCCCACCTAGCCATGACAGAATCCTCCCCTTCTATAACCTTACCTTGTTTATCCTTCAATCCTTGTATGCCTGTCCGTTTTCTACCACACAAAACATTTACTATCTGGTACAGCTCTCTGCTATTGTGCTGTCTAACTGCTTCCTCGGCTTTGTCAGCCAAACCATCAAGCCAAAAATTTTTATCAGCAGCTAACTGATCCTTTACAAGTTTATTAAGGTCTCTGTAATGCTTTCTATTAGGACTAGTAGGGTATTGATTAAGGGCATTCCTGCAGTTCTTTCTTTCCGAAATAAGCTCAAGTGCCTTATCACTCAGATAATTTTGCCTCTTCTGCTCCTTTTTTCCTAAAAGAGTACTGTTAGTGTCCAAAAAAGCCTGTTTAAAATGATCCCATTCTTCCTCAACTTCAGTAGTAAGTAAACCATGACTGTCATAATGACTAAGTAACCTATCATGGTAAGCTTTGGCTATAACTGGATCTTTCAGAGCTTCAGTATTAAAAGTAAATTTTTTAACCCTAGCACAACACTTTTTAAGTTTAAGTTGCAACACACTTTTAACAAGGTAATGGTCAGATCCAATTTCAGCTCCCCTATATGCCCTGGTATTCCTAACAGAACTAGTCCATTTGCTGTTAATTAATATGTAATCAATCATATTCTTATGCAGCCCATCAGGTGAAACCCATGTGTACTTATGTATGTCGCGGTGTTTGTAATAAGTGTTAGTTATTCTGAATCCATTGAGTTTACTTACCTGTAGGAGACGTTGCCCATTGCTATTGCAGCTACCAATACCAAAAGGGCCTATTACTCCTCCCCAAAGGTCAGAGTCAGTACCAACTTTGGCATTGAAGTCACCAAGAACAAGGGTAATATCTCCTTTCTTGACAGAATTCAAAATATCCTGAAGTTGTTCATAAAACCTATCCTTCTCATCCTCATCGGCATCCTCAGTGGGGGCATAACAGCAGATAACATTCAAGTCTTTAACGCTTGTCTGAAATTTTGCTGTAAGAAACCTTTCATTAATGCACTCATATCCTAGAAGAGCATCACTAGCGTGTCTGCTGAGAAGCAGACCCACGCCTTGGTGATGCTTTTTGTCGTCCCTCCCTGAAAAGAGAAATTTAAGATTATTTTTAAGAATCTGACCTTTATCTGTCCATCTGGTCTCTTGCAAGCCGAGAATATCTAAATTATAACGGTGGAATTCTTGTGTGAGGACATCAAGAGAAAAAGCTCTGTGCAGAGTCCTCACATTCCAACTACCTATGGAGAGAAAATGGTTAGTGGGATGTTTAAAGAAACTATGTTTATTGAGAGAGGGAATGCCGACAATATCAAACAGCCCCCTAATCGCAGACATGGGGCAAAGACCCGTTCCCCCACTACTAAAGGCTGAAGCTATCTACACTGGAAGACTTCCTCCAATGTAGAATTTGACGATGCCAATAGAAGCAAAGAGTTCAGGTGCCTGCGATGACTTCTGCTCAGGATTATCCACCAGCTGATAAACATATCCTGTGGATCTATTCACTTGGGGCTGTCAACCCACAAACAAAAAGAAAACACAGCGGAAGATTTTCCCTCCACAGAAGCCCACCAGTGCAGCAAAATCAGGATCCATAATCAAGCTCAGAGCCATATATCTGTCCAGTCCAGTGGGTTTATATGGTCAGCACCAGGACCCTGTGTGGTTGACCACTCCTCAGCAGGGTAGAAAAAAAGAAAAGTAGCCATAGTTGTCCAGATCAGTAGGCCACACTAATCTGGCAGCCCTCCCCTTCCGTTATATCACCAAAATTTAACTTACAAACTACACACATAAGAGCCATATTAACTCGAATAGAAATGCGTGAATATATGTAATTTCGTTAGGGTTTTATAATTTAACAAAAATTTACAAGTCCTCTAAAAGTTCAATACTACTAGAAGTGGGTATGCAAATAAAATATGCAAAAAAGTTTTAAAAAGAAAATAGCTTAAAAATAAAAATGCACAGACAAATTATACAACTCACCACATTCAATCTGTTGTTGCCATTATTAATTTATTGTTAATATAGTAGGCATTTGATATGTTATAACGAATACAGTCGTGGCTAATTTTGTGGTACTGCAATGCACACCCACCCAGTGTTTTGTGTCAATTCACGCATTAAAATTGTAAAAATTGAATATGCGCAAGCAGCTTTACTGGTAATAGCACAACATGATGGAGTGTACTTCTTACATAAGCTTTGAGTAGTTGAAAACACATGAGCTGATGCTTTAAAAAAAGCAATTTCACTTTTTTTATTGCTTCAAGTTTAATATGCTTGTAAACAGGATTAAAAATTTTATCCTTAAATTTCTGAACAAATATTCTTTGTTATATTAGTATCCTGGATCACGCGGGTGGGTTAATGGGGCTATCCCCCCCCCCCCTGAAGATTTTTAATAACTGAAACGGAGGTGAAAAAGAGCAAAAATTTATATATATGCAAAAATATTTTTGAAAAGACCATTAGAATGGAGGAAAAAATAATATCGCACTCTTTGAGGAAATAATTTCTGAAAAAAAAATATTGGAATGGTGTTTTGGCCTGTTTTATTTACTCATCCTTACGATATTTATTTTTTTTAACTGTCCTGATCCTAGATCTAGAATGCTTTATAGCAGACAATCCTAACTGTAAACTTTAGATCGATTTCAAGTGAGAAATCAATAGTCATTTATTCGTAAAGCTGCACTTGTTTTTTTCTCTCTTAATACCAAAAAACGACATTTTTATTCATAAGTTTTTGAAGCAATTTAGTTTGTCAGTGATAACCAAAGAGTATTTTCTATAAAGTTGATTTGCTACACTACTTGTCATTCAATTTAATAAATTAAACAGATACTGTAAAAATTAGTCACTTGTTCTGTAGCTTGCTAGAATGATGCAGTTGATATAATTATACTGAACTTTGTGTTAAAATCTTGTTTAATGTCAAACGGCAGATATAGCAATGTGCATTTGCATTATTATAATGATGTCAGGGATCAACAATGAGTCGTTTTATCGGTGTTGTAGTGGTATTTGAATGTGTAGGAACAGCGTTCCTGTACTAGTTTTTCAGAGAATGTGCGATGCATAAAAGGGGATGAATGTCCCCTTTTATTGTAAAATTTCTGAATGCAAATTTAAATTGCAAACAATATTTATAATATTTATTTTTTTTATCCAATTAAAACCTCTTTATAGTTGGATTAAATTACGATGAAGTTGGTGCTTGCTGTAATTATAGATCATAGCCTCCAAAGATAGACTTGACGGGCACAAAGTGGTTCAAGGACTGCTTGGCGAACACCAAATATTTTGGACCATATTATTTATTCAAATAAAAGTAGTATATTTTGAATATATATATATAGAGGAAAAATTCTGATTAGCCCGGTGGAATCAGAACCGACGACTCCCGATGACATTTCAGGTGCTCTGACGGCTGAGCTACCTGCCGCCGAACAATCGTCCCCTTTTAGTGGCTTTAAGCGTTATGCCATAGTTAGCCATTGGAAATGTATCTGACTGTATTTGAAGACTGGTCTAGAAGGCACTTCCCTTTTAGTTCTATTATTTCAAAAGTAACATAAAGGAAATTTAAGGTTTTTTTTTTTGCATTATAGGAATGCACACTAGTTTGATTTAATAAATTGATAAAATATCAATTCTTTGTTATCAGCGCCACATAGAACGCTCTTGATAAAAATAAAATTTTGCTTTGTGATCGTGCTTATGAATAAAGAATGCATCGGTGAGCACTTTTAAGAGCTTCGCGTGCACCAGGTTGCATATTCCTGTTGTAAGTGATGGTGAAATTGTTTGATTTACTTTAGGATTACAACCAACCAGAGTTAAAATAACGTGGGAGGTATGCACTGTTTTTGAGCTTTCCACCGCTTCATCGGAGCGGGGGTGGCTCAGTCGGTAGCGCGCCAGACTCGTAATCTGTAGTTCCCAGGTTCGAGTCCCAGCTGAGTCAGCGTTGAGATTTATCTCCGCAAAATTCCCCGCTCTGCCCCGGTCAATAGGGGACACCGATGGACTTGGAAAGGCCGCCGTCCGTCGGATGGTACGTTAAGCCGTGGCTCCGTGTGCGGGAGAGCCATACCCTGTGCACGTTAAAGAACACGCTGGATGGCCTTGACGGGAGGCTACCATCTGTCTCCCAACAGCTGTTCCAGTGGGTCCCCTCCCCCAACCTTCTCCGAGCCTTCGGGGTCCTTGTGACCTGGCCATTTAGCCCATGGTGTGCAAAAAAGTGCCGCTCAGAGGTTTGGAAAGGCCGCCGTCCGTCGGATGGTACGTTAAGCCGTGGCTCCGTGTGCGGGAGAGCCATACCCTGTGCACGTTAAAGAACACGCTGGATGGCCTTGACGGGAGGCTACCATCTGTCTCCCAACAGCTGTTCCAGTGGGTCCCCTCCCCCAACCTTCTCCGAGCCTTCGGGGTCCTTGTGACCTGGCCATTTAGCCCATGGTGTGCAAAAAAGTGCCGCTCAGAGGTAAAACAACACAACAAGCCAACACCGCTTCATTAAGCACTATACCATTGAATTTTATTTCAATTTGTGTGCTTGCATTTTTATTTCTTATATTAGGGTTGTTGTAGACAGTGCTGTCAACCTGTATAGTCAGAAGATCCCATATATATGGATTGAAAAAAAATTACCTTTAGATATCTTAAAGTATAAAAATATAGCGTAATCTTTTTCCTTAATAGATATCTAAAAGAAATTTTACGGGTTCCAGTGAAGTACAAAATATAGCATATAAATTTAATACGAAAAGATGTTAATGGGTGTAATTGATTAAAAATAAGTCAAAGTTAGTATAATAGCATCTAAGATGAATCAGAGATAATAATATAGCAATAAAGATAATAAAATTAACCAAAACAGGAAGTTTTCAGTTTATATAATGCAATAGAAACTTCTCTGTTTGATCATTAATATTTTCTGAAACGCTCATGTAATATATATTTCATAAATATTAAGCATGAATAATATATAAGTAATGTTAATTTTTTATGTTTTAAAAACAAATATTTTAACTTTGTTATTATAAAGATTTATGGAATTTTTTAGTTCCATTCTATATTTTGGAGCAGAAATTCTCAGATTTTCTCACGTGTATCTTTTCTGGTATATGGTAAATACTTAATGTTGCACAAAAAAAAAGTTCACCAAGAAATATGTAAGAAAAAGCTTCTTTCCTTCGATAATAGCATTTTGTTACCCTTGTTTTTTCAGCAATATACCCTTTTAATGAAGTATGGCCCTAATTTTGAAACAACTTTATGCGAAATAAAAACATTATTGCGGTTTTTTGAATTTTATACCTAAAAGTAACTTTTTAACTAAAGAAAAAGTTTAAATTCTAAATTTTGGGCAGTGTACTTTTGAGGCATTTTTCAATGCGTTCTTAAGGGTTGTTATGGGAGACTATTTTTGTTGGAAGAAATACGGTATTTCCCCAAAATGGAAATTAACAAATCGAGAATCTGTTACGTTAACTTGTGTGTAATGTATTTGATACATATATTAAAATATAGGAAGCATTTTGGTAAGTAAACCTTCAGTTTAATGGAATTTCCCAACGTCCTTGTTTTTAAAATTTCGCTTCATTGCGGAAAGAATGCGTGTAGTATAGATTTATTGTAAACTTATTTAAAATAATGATACATAGATATATATAGTAGAGTTGATTTGTCCCAGCATTTAATTTATAAAAATATTTGAAAAAATACTAAACTTCAAAATCAAGCCCACCACACGCACTACCCTTTAGGATTGCCAACTAGTCGGTTTTCGACCAGCCTAACCATTTAACATAAAGCCCTATTCAATCATTATACAACCGTATAAGTGGCCGTTTTTTTTTTTATAAAAATTAAGATCGAATAGAAATGCTTGGTACAAAGTACTATTGTAATTGAAATTATTATCCTTGGTAAAAGTCTAGGTAACTGAACGAAACAAAGCTCTTGTATATCTTTTGCCATTTCACAGTCAACAAGGGGGGGGGGGGGGGGACTGCTGCTTGAACAGTACATGGCTCCCTTGTAAGCTTGTGACCAACTCATTCTGCTTTTCGACGAGCATGCAAAAGGGGCGGAGGGTGGCTCAGTCGGTTGCGCGCCAGGCTTGTAATCTGCAGTTCCCAGGTTCGAGTCCCAGCTGGGTCAGCGTTGAGACATCTCCGCAAAACTCCCAGCCCTGTCCACGGTCAGTAGGGACACTGCTTGGAAATGCCTCCGTCCGTCGGATGGGACGTTAAGCCATGGCCCCGTGTGCGGTAGAGCCATAACCTGTGCACGTTAAAGAACACATTGGATGGACCTTGACGGGAGGCTACCATCTGTCTCCCAACAGCTGTTCCAGTGGGTCACCTCCCCCAATCTTCTCCGAGCCTTCGGGGTCCTTGCGACATAGCCATTTAGCCCATTGTGTGCAAAATAGTGCCGCTCAGAGGTAAAACAACCCAACCCGAGCATGCAAAGATACGAGTCCTTCAGATGGGATTTTAAGCGTGACCCCGTGTGCACGTTTAAGCACACTCGAGATAGACTTGGCTTCCATCTGTTTCCCTACAGTTGTCCATTGGATCACCTCATATCTAACACCGAGTCCCTGGTGTCTTCATGACCTGGCCACTTGTGTGCGAGGTGGGGGTGACTTAGTCTGTAGTTCACCAGGTTCGTAATCTGCAGTTCCCAGGTTCGAGTCCCAACTAGGCCAGCATTTAGATTTATCCGCAAAACCTCGCCTGGGTCAGAGTTTAGATTTATCTTTGCGTAACTTCCCGCCCTTCTCTCTGCCAGTCGGAGACATCGATGGGCTTGGAAAGGCCGCCGTCCTTCGGATGGGACGTTAAGCAGCGGCCCAGTGTGCAGGAGAGCCACATCCTGTGCACGTTAAAGAACACGCTGAATGGCCTTGACTGGAGGTTACCATCTGTCTCCTAACGGCTGTCCAGTTGGTCCCCTCCTCCCACCTCGGGGTTCTTGTGACTTGGCCATTTAGCCCATTGTGTGCAAAAAATCCATCCCAAACCACTTGTATGCACAAAAGTCCCTCATTGGAGTAAACCTAACCTTTCTGTTGCGAAGCGCAGCGTATTTTGCATTTGCGTAAGATTAACTTCTGGTGTTAAGTCACATCGTCTCAAATCTTGATCATGTGTTTGTTATTGTCAATATCGCAAAGTGCCATTGGTCAGTATTACGGTATCCAAATATCTGGATTTTTGATAACCGCTGTTATCGGATAACAATTTTTGATATTCGAAGGATTTCAAGCGGTAAACAAGATTTAGAAAGAAAAACATTTACAAACCAGTAAAATATTTTTTCAGATAGGAGATTCTTAAGTAATTGTAGTAGGTTTTGTAACACACCGTAATTCCCCAGAAAATTGTTCAGCTGTTACGAAATAATTTTACTGGGTCCTTCGAACCACTCCCTTCGGAAGTCATTTTTCGTACCATTCTTTTTATGCAACTGGTTGGGATCCTCTCGTAAAATACCCAAATGCTTGGTCCCAAATTTCTCCTGCAGGATTCCAAGCTGCTACCTCGTATTGAATTTAAAAATTCGATTTTCTAGCTATAATAGAACCAAATATACAATTAAAGCAGCGTTTTCTTTAACTTCTTATGGTGCCGAAAGTGGAATTCGTAGCCAACCCTCCCAATTTTATTGGGCAATGAGCTCGCGAACGAATTAAAAAAAATTATTTAAATTGTTTTAATTGCATGTTTCATTCGCATAGAGCGCATACACAGTCGTATCAGAATAATATGACCACCTATCATAGTATATGTATGGTAGGTGGTCATATTAGTCTGATACCACTGTGTATACGTATGCAATAATTTTCATAAAGCCATTAAAATTCACATAAAAAAGGATATCCGAAAATTTCGATTTGAGTTGGGTTGTTTTACCTCTGAGCGGCACTTTTTTTGCACACCATGGGCTAAATGGCCAGGTCACATGGACCCCGAAGGCTCAGAGAAGGTTTGGGAGGGGACCCACTGGAACAGCTGTTGGGAGACAGATGGTAGCCTCCCGTCAAGGCCATCCAGCGTGTACTTTAAGGTGCACAAGGTATGGCTCTCCCGCACACGGCACCACGGCTTAACGTCCCATCCGACTGACAACTGCCTTTACCAAGCCCATCGGTGTCCCCTACTGACCGTGGGCAGGGCGGGGAATTTTGCGGAGATAAATCTCGACGCTGACCCAGCTGGGACTCGAACCTGGGAACTACAGATTACGAGCCTGGCACGCTACCGACTGAGCCACCCCGCCCCATTTCGATTTGAATATGGATAGGAATCCTATTATCCGCGGATACCGGTTATGGATATATTCGTGTTCTGAATCTTGTTTCACACTAAAATTACATTTTACGTAAAATTATGTTGTATTAAAAGTTTGAAAATTTGTAAAAAATTTTTTTTTATAAATTGGGATTTAGGCCGGTTTTTGGGGGGAGAGGGGGGGGGGCTTTAAATGATTCCACCCAGTTTTTAAAGAATTTACGCTAAAAAATATGAAGTAACAAGACTCGTATCTATATTCATGATAAAGAGATTCTTTTTCGTATTTCGATGGGGCAGTAAAAGGTATTGCAAAGAAAATCTAAAGTTAATACACCATCGGCTGCGAGGTTAAGGAAGTGGTTCTCATCCTGTGGCCCCTGGGACGGGGATGGCTCAGTAGACTCGCAATCAGCAGTTCCAAGGTTCGAATCCCAACTAGGCCAGCATTTAGATTTATCCGCAAAACCTCGCCTTGCTCTTGGTCAGTAGGGGGCACCGATGGGCTTGGAGAAGTCCTCCATCCTTGGATGGGACATTAAATCGTGGCTCCATGTTCAAGAGAGCCACCGTTAAAGTTGATTTGACGAGAGGGGCGGGGGTGGCTCAGTCGGTAGCGCGCCAGGCTCGTAATCTGTAGTTCCCAGATTCGAGTCCCAGCTGGGTCAGCGTTGAGATTTATCTCCTCAAAATTCCCCCCCCCCCCTGCCCACGGTCAGTAGGGGACACCGATGGGCTTGGAAAGGCCCCCGTCCGTCGTATGGGACGTTAAGCCGTGGCTCCGTGTGTGGGAGAGTCATACCCTGTGCACGTTAAAGAACACACTGGATGGCCTTGACGGGAGGCTACCATCTGTCTCCCAACAGCTGTTCCAGTGGGTCCCCTCCCCCAACCTTCTCTGAGCCTACGGGGTCCATGTGACCTGGCCATTTAACCCATGGTGTGCAAAAAAGTGCCGCTCAGAGGTAAAACAACCCAACCCAGCCTTGAGAGGCTATCAGCTGTAGAGTGGACTTTCTCTGAAACCTCAAGATCCTTTGACCCGACCATTTATCCCATTGTGTTAAAAAAAGTGCCGCTCGGAGGGCTTCCACATACGGGATACTTTACCACCCATCCGATGGACGACGGTCTTTCCAAGATCATTGGTGTCCCCTATTGACCGATAGTGGGGTTAGCGGGTGTTTAGCGGAGATAAATCTTAACGCTCGCCCAGGTGGAAGAGAAATGTGGGAACTACTTTTAGGGATTCCTTGTTGTGAGTATCTATATTTTAATTAAAATGTATCGGGTAATAATAATAAGGTCTGTAAAAAAAAATTAGACTTTACAAAGGGTTGGGAGAAAAAGGCATCACGTGGGGTCCGCAGAAAGAGACTTCAAAGGGGGTCCTTAGCGCCGAAGAGAGTGGGAACGACTGGTTTAAAAAGTTAACAGAACCATCGTTTTAGAACGTAACTAGTTATGAGGGTTTTTTTGCTTTCGATAACTTTAACTTTATTGGTATATTTTGTGAATAAAGAAGGGAATGGTTTTGTAACCACTCTTTTAAAAGAGTCTTGAGTTTAGTTTTCAGTTAAACGATAATCACTCAAAACGTCTGTAGTGTTTTTGTGCTAATTAAACAGTATTTTAAGAAGGCCACAGAAGAAATGTAAAAAATAATATGAAATAAAAGTTTCTAAAAATACTAAATATCTCTTTTGATATTCCATAAATTCTTAGAAATAGGGTCGTATCCCTAGGGTTAGCAGCACTGCAGTTTCTCAATTGTTTTCAAGCGAAATGCATAGATTCCTAAGAGCTACTGTTTAAATTTACAAATATTGTCTATTTACATAACTCAAGTTTAAAGAACTTCATATGGTGTAATTGTCAAAGGCATACATCTTGAAGACGAATTGTTTACTGCAAACGCATGCTTGTTCCTAAGGTAGCTTATGTGTTGTTTTTTTTTGGTTGTTTGCTGCTTCAGTTAAACCTATTGCCACACAAAGAAAAACGAAAGTTCGCAAAAATGCGTGGAAAATTAAACGACGATTGTCTATTAGGTCTTTTTAAATCTAAATTATCAAGAGTAATTAAGTATCAACTGTGAGTTAAATTGTTTATGCGCAACTAGTTTATTAAAAATGTTATCTGAAAGAGCTCTCTCGTTTACATCTGTTGTAGCAATATAAGTAATTAATGATTTAATAATACATCTCGTTTTATTCCTCTTTAATCAAACAGCGAAACCTTTGTGATATAGAGTAAATATGAAGGATGTTTATCACTCACAGCAGATAATTAGGCACTTCGTTTTAGTAATCATTTTTACATTTTGTTCGTTTCCTATACCAAATAAATAACCTATTGTTTAAACAGAAAGAATAAACTCGTAAGATGCATCAGTGAATTCTAAGATGACATTACTAATTTGCAGTGATAAGTTTCCAAAGTGTTGATGCAATTAAATAGATGTTTATTTTTGCAGTGCTCACGAGAGTATTATTAAAATATTTATAAATATTATCCGTCCATGTTGTTTAATTGTGATTATGGCATCGGCACAGTTGGTTTTCGCACATTTAACTTGTTGTCCATATTTTCTTGAGAAGAGGCATTCCTTGTGTTGTTTCTTTTCATATCTTCAGAGCCTTTTGAAAACTTATGAATATTTGCATTTCAGATAGTAACATTTTACCATTACTCAATAATCAGTTCATATTGTTTGTGTTTAGTGCTAAGCAGTTCAAAATATTTGTCTTTTTTTTTTAATTTGTGCTAAACGTCATATAGTTCATGCAGTGAAGCAAATTTTATTAATGCTGAAGTGCCTAAGCAATTCAGTGACCATCTTGTTAATATTCTACGTTTAGGAATAGTTGTTTTTCCTCCCACCATGCTGTATAGTAGATGAAAAAAAATCGAATCTATGTCAAATGGGTGATTAAAGTTAGGCTTTTAACGCTTCGGGAAATTTCATACCTGAAATATTTGCGAAAAATGTAAATGAGGAAATATTGGTTTTTCAACTATATCCTGTTTTCTGGGTACAAGTGATCAAAGACGTTATAAATGAAAATAAATAACATAATCCTGTCAGTTTAATATTACAAAGTAGCAAATTGTTCATATTGATTTGTCTCTCTGTAGAACAATTCAGTGCTATTTTAAGCTATTACTAGCGCTTGAAATCCATTATTTACTATTACGTTATTACTATGAAGGACAATTTTTTTCTTGCACAATGATTTAAATGACCAAAGCGCAATGATTCGTAGCAAGGGCATCTGTGCTATTGTAGCTGGTAAAATGAGCAAAGTTATTACCGAACAACGTTTTATGAAGGTTTTTCCAATAAGTGTAAGGATTTATTTGACCGGAAAACCCCTTCTACTAATGCGAGAATAAAGAAAGGCACGTCATCTTGAAAACTGGTTTTTAGTTACGTACCGAACAGAAGACAACCCCTTCCAGAAAAGACAGTTTTTAGGAAATACTATGGAAGTTCACCTTTTGTATCAGGCAGAATATAATAAATTTTATGGCCCAGGACTTTTAAAAATTTTGCTCTCCAACTTATGTTATCAGAAGCGTTAATTGATAATAGATATTAATATAATATTAAAAGTTAATAGATATATCATAATAATGATATATCTATTAACTTTTAATATCATAATAATGAGCAAATATAACTTTTATATCATAATAATGAGCAAATAAATTAAAGTACCAATCGTTTACCACCTTTCTTTGAGTAAAATTTTAACCAATTTAAAATTTTGCGAAGTTCAAAAATATGTTAATTTTATTTAAAATAATGCACATTATTAGTAACAAAAGCCCCCTCCCCTAATCCGGCCATAGTTTGCATGTACAATTTATAAATGGAATGTATTGTTATTTTGCGATATTTTGCGAAATAGCATATTTTGCGAAGAATTTTGTTTAAAGAAAGAAGGCACTTCCTTACACAAAGGACAGAGATAACCTGGAAGCTATATTAGCTTGTCCTGGTTTCTCAGGGGCGGGGGTGGCTCAGTCGGTAGCGCGCCAGGCTCGTAATCTGTAGTTCCCAGGTTCAAGTCCCAGCTGGGTCAGCGTTGAGATTTATCTCCGCAAAATTCTCCGCCCTGCCCACGGTCAGTAGGGGGACACCGATGGACTTGGAAAGGCCACCGTCCGTCGGATGGGACGTTAAGCCGTGGCCCCGTGTGCGGGAGAGCCATACCCTGTGCACGTTAAAGAACACGCTGGATGGCCTTGACGGGAGGCTACCATCTGTTTTTTACAGACAGCTGTTCCAGTGGGTCCCCTTCCCCAACCTTCTCTGAGCTTTCGGGGTCCATGTGACCTGGCCATTTAGCCCATGGTGTGCAAAAAAGTGCCGCTCAGAGGTAACCCAACCCTGGTTTTTCATACAACATACAAACACACAAGGACATGCCGCTGGTTTTAGTAGTCAGGTACGCTAACCACGAGACCAGATAGGGCTAGTAGCTAAAAAAAAAATGGGTTAGTGAAATGCACATTCGTAAAACACTTCGACGGTTCTCAGATGTAGATTTTATTCCTTGATAGTTATTTAATGGTATGGTGATAGATCAGTGACGTATTAATTACCTCTCAGCCAATCGCACTATGCTAATGGTGATAATAAAGCCTCAGTTGCATTTAAAAAAAAGCATTAAACACGACATTGCGATATGATTTGCAAGATGAAATGCTTCAATCACGATCCTATCTTCAGCATTAATAAAAGTATTAAAATTTTACTTTCAATTTTCGTTCTCTTGTGGCTTTGATACAAATGAAAAAATTTGATATTTTAATCATCTAAAGAAATATTAAATTGTTTCTTTTTTTATCTTTCGCTATTTGTAGTAAAAGTTTTGATGTCAGGTATTGTAGAAACACTTAAGTGGTCTTGTAGGAATCAGCAAAAATGTAATGTGATTATACTTGAAATCAAATTGTTGCACCTAGAGACCTGTTCATGTTTATATTGTTGTGTTTTTTCTCATGTTAAATAATGTATTTTTCAGCGTGTAAAGAAATATCACAGGGATATATTTATTTTTGTTGTACGATATAAACTTGTTTCGAAAATCTCAGTTGTATTTCTGTCTGATTAAATATGTTGGGATTGCTCATTTACATGGGCCCACCAAATGCTTTGTATTTATACTTTCTTTTCTTGTTTGTAACGAATTGTAATAAACAGATGATTTGAATGTTACGGATGTCGTTTCAGTTTTGTAATAAAGACGCACACTATTTTCTGATGAAAATAATCGTTTTGTATTAAATTTCATGAGCAATTTACCATATAGGGGCGGGGGTGGCTCAGTCGGTAGCGCGCCAGGCTCGTAACCTGTAGTTCCCAGGTTTGAGTCCCAGCTGGGTCAGCGTTGAGAGTTTTCTCTGCAAAATTCCTCGCTCTGCCCACGGTCCGTCGGATGGGTCGTTAAGCCGTGGTCCCGTGTGCGGGAAAGCCATACCCTGTGCACGTTAAAGAACGCGCTGGATGGCCTTGACGGGAGGCTACCATCTGTCTCCCAACAGCTGTTCCAGTGGGTCTCCTCCCCCAACCTTCTCTGAGCCTTGGGTCCATGTGACCTGGCCATGGTGTGTGGGGGTGGCTCAGTCGGTAGCGCGCCTGGCTCGTAATCTGTAGTTCCCAGGTTCGAGTCCCCCATCTGGGTCAGTGTTGAGATTTATCTCCGCAAAATTACCCACCCTGCTCATGGTCAGTAGGGGACACCGATGGACTTAGAAAGGCCGTCGGATGGAACGTTAAGCCGTGGCCCGTGTGCGGGAGAACTCATATCCTGTGCACGTTAAAGAACACGCTGGATGGCTTTGACGGGAGGTTACCATCTGTCTCCCAACAACTGTTCCAGTGGGTCTCCTCCCCTAACCTCTGAGCCTTCGGAGTCCTTGTGATCTGGCCATTTAGCCCATGGTGTGCAAAAAAGTGCCGCTCAGAGGTAAAACAACCCAATCCATTTAGCCCATGGTGTGCAAAAAAGTGCCGCTCAGAGGTAAAACAACCCAACCCATTTAGCACATTTTGCACATGGTATCTTTTCAGGGAGGGACGACAAAAAGCATCACCAAGGCGTGGGTCTGCTTCTCAGCAGACACGCTAGTGATGCTCTTCTAGGATATGAGTGCATTAATGAAAGGTTTCTTACAGCAAAATTTCAGACAAGCGTTAAAGACTTGAATGTTATCTGCTGTTATGCCCCCACTGAGGATGCCGATGAGGATGAGAAGGATAGGTTTTATGAACAACTTCAGGATATTTTGAATTCTGTCAAGAAAGGAGATATTACCCTTGTTCTTGGTGACTTCAATGCCAAAGTTGGTACTGACTCTGACCTTTGGGGAGGAGTAATAGGCCCTTTTGGTATTGGTAGCTGCAATAGCAATGGGCAACGTCTCCTACAGGTAAGTAAACTCAATGGATTCAGAATAACTAACACTTATTACAAACACTGCGACATACATAAGTACACATGGGTTTCACCTGATGGGCTGCATAAGAATATGATTGATTACATATTAATTAACAGCAAATGGACTAGTTCTGTTAGGAATACCAGGGCATATAGGGGAGCTGAAATTGGATCTGACCATTACCTTGTTAAAAGTGTGTTGCAGCTTAAACTTAAAAAGTGTTGTGCTAGGGTTAAAAAATTTACTTTTAATACTGAAGCTCTGAAAGATCCAGTTAAAGCCAAAGCTTACCATGATAGGTTACTTAGTCATTATGACAGTCATGGTTTGCTTACTACTGAAGTTGAGGAAGAATGGGATCATTTTAAACAGGCTTTTTTGGACACTAACAGTACTCTTTTAGGAAAAAAGGAGCAGAAGAGGCAAAATTATCTGAGTGATAAGGCACTTGAGCTTATTTCGGAAAGAAAGAACTGCAGGAATGCCCTTAATCAATACCCTACTAGTCCTAATAGAAAGCATTACAGAGACCTTAATAAACTTGTAAAGGATCAGTTAGCTGCTGATAAAAATTTTTGGCTTGATGGTTTGGCTGACAAAGCCGAGGAAGCAGTTAGACAGCACAACAGCAGAGAGCTGTACCAGATAGTTAATGTTTTGTGTGGTAGAAAACGGACAGGCATACAAGGATTGAAGGATAAACAAGGTAAGGTTATAGAAGGGGAGGATTCTGTCATGGCTAGGTGGGCTGAGCATTTCAGTGATGTTCTAAACAATGTAGTTAGTTCTACTCCCATTGTTTGCAATGATGATAGATGCATTGGTGGCTTTAATGTTGGCCCTATAACACAATCTGAAGTTAGTTTGGCTGTTTCTAAACTTAAACTTCATAAATCCCCAGGGGTAGATGAAATTACTACGGAAATGCTTAGAGCTGGGAATGTTTCGGTTACCACTTGGATGACTGAAATTCTGAATCTCTTTTATGATAAAGGCATGGTTCCTAAGGATTTTACCAGAGCTATTGTTATCCCTATTTTCAAAAAAGGTGATCGCAGTTCTTGTGATAACTATAGGGGTATCAGCCTACTCTCTGTTCCAGGTAAAGTTCTTTCCATGATTGTGCTTAATAGAATTAAGAATCTGGTTGACAGGCAATTGCGTGATGAGCAATGTGGATTCAGAAGTGGTAGGGGATGTGTAGATCAGATATTTTCACTTAGGCAGATTCTTGAGAAATGTTTAGAGTTTCAGAAACCTTTGGTTGCTAGCTTTGTTGATTTCAAAAAGGCTTTCGACTCTGTTGATCGTCATAATTTGTGGTTGATTGTGAGATCATATGGTATACCAGACAAGTTAGTTAACATAATGAAAGCTCTCTATTATAACACTGAGTCGTGTGTGAGAGTTGGTAAGGCTTGTAGCAATTGGTTTAGCATTACTTCTGGTGTTCGACAAGGGTGCATTTTGTCTCCTTTTCTCTTTAGCTTGGTTATTGATTATGTTATGCGAAATTCACTTCAAGGGAAAGATTTTGGCCTTAAATGGGCTGGAGATACGAAAATTTCTGATTTAGATTATGCTGATGATTTAGCCCTTTTGGCAAATGATGTTGATGAGATGAACTCTTTCATTCGAGCTGTTGATGAGACTGGTAGTAGAGTAGGTTTGGTTATAAACAGAGAGAAAACTAAAGTGATGAAAATTGGTCAGGCAGGCTGTGATTCAGTTAATCTGAATGGTTGCAGTCTTGAGCAGGTGTCACAGTTTAATTATCTTGGGAGCTATGTAACAGATAATGGTGATGTGCGGCATGAGATTAACAGACGAATAGGGATTGCTGCTGGGACTTTTAAGAATCTATGGAGAGTGTGGAGAAATAGGCGTATACACCTAAAGACTAAAATTAGACTGTATAATAGTTTAGTTCTTTCTAAGGTTAGTTATGGTAGTGAAACTTGGACACTTTGTAAACAAGATAACAGGAAACTAGATGCTTTTGATTGCAGATGCTTACGCAGTATCTTGGGCATTAGGTGGTTCAACTTTGTAACTAATGATGAGATTAGGCAAAGGAGTTTGCAACCTCCTTTAAGCAGCATATTGTGCAGAGAGAGACTCCGTTGGTTTGGCCATGTTGCCCGTATGAATAATTATAGATTGGCGAATAGGGTTATGAACAGTGTGCCTAAAGGCCTCAGAAAGAAGGGGAGACCTAGGATGCGGTGGGCAGACAATGTCAAACAGGACCTTGTTAGAATTGGTGTGCAGTGGCCAGATGCAGTAGATGTAGCTCAGGATAGACTTGCTTGGAGAACTAAATTGCACGGTCTGGTTGGACCTCCGTAGCCCATGGCTGCTTGAGGATGATGATGATGATGATGAAAAAAAGTGCCGCTCAGAGGTAAAACTACCCAACCAATTTAGCCCATGGTATGCAAAAAAGTGCCACTCGGAGGTAAAACTACCCAACCCATTTAGCACATGGTGTGCAAAAAAGTGTCGCTCAGAGGTAAAACTATCCAACCCATTTAGCGCATGGTATGAAAAAAAGTGCCGCTCAGAGGTAAAACTACCCAACCAATTTAGCCCATGGTATGCAAAAAAGGTCCACTCGGAGGTAAAACTACCCAACCCATTTAGCACATGGTGTGCAAAAAAGTGTCGCTCAGAGGTAAAACTACCCAACCCATTTAGCCCATGGTATGCAAAAAAGTGTCGCTCAGAGGTAAAACTACCCAACCCATTTATCCCATGGTATGCAAAAAGGTGCAGCTCAGAGGTAAAACTACTCAACCCATTTAGCCCATGGTGTGCAAAAAAGTCGCTCAGAAAAACAACCCAAGACCACAAACATAGAAATTCAGCAGTGATGCATAAACAAATTTATTTCATCATAAACAGAAATTCAGCAGTGACGCGGTCATAAAACATTTATTTGATCACAAAGAAATTCAACAATAATGTGGTCATAAATTGATCACAAACAGAAATTCAGTGGTGAATCGGTCAAACAATTTTATTGATCATTGGTGCGAATTAAGAATAAAGTGTGAGAAAATCAAGTCGGGGAGATGGTTGATGTGAGCTTTCTCACACTTGTCTGATCTTAATTTTAATCTTGCTGGATTCTGATGAGAAGTTTCGAATCCTTTCCGAATTTCCACTTGCTCTGCGGGAATGAAGTCATTTTATATTTCGAGATCATTCGTTGCTTCATCAGTTTCTTTAAATCTTGCACGGGTGTTAACGGCAACTGAAGTGGTAGAAAACAAAGAGATAAATATCACCAACGAATTAACAGAATTTCTTAAAAGTGATGCACACAAATAAATACCCCCTCAAGCAGCTGCTTGCCACAGAGGTCTGACAGGAGCCTGTCAGTTTATATGCCACAGTAGATCTGAGAGGATGGCAGGACCTCAGCAGAAAACAACACGAACATCCATGCCTTACCCGGGGCTGGAACCCAGGTCCCGTTGATCAGTAGCCAAACGCGCTACCACTCGGCCACGGGACGGCGATGCACACATAGATTTATAAATATCTGAATTCTTTTATGTTTACATTGAGTGAAATTGTTTTGGGGTCGCTAACCATCCTTGCTCTACTCTCTTGCCTTCGTCAAAAGTACGAAAGTGCTATTGTTAATAAGGGCGAGAATTAGTTTATTCAGGCTCGTAACGTGATGGTCTCGGGTTGAATCCCGACAATTTCTGCAATGATGTTTTCTCCGTTAATTTCCGTTCTACCCTCTGTGACACAGGGGACACCAATGAGCTTGGAAAGGCAGACATTCGCCGCAGGGGCGTTAAGCATAACTGCGTGCAGGAGAGCCATACTCCATCTAGTTGAGGAGAGAGTGGCTCGGTAGCGCGCCAGGCTCGTTATCTGCAGTTCCCAGGTTCGAGTCCCAGCTGGATCAGCGTTGAGATTTCTCTCTCCAAAACTCACCCATAGTAGTCAGTAGAGGATACCAAAGGGCTTGGAAAGGCCGGCCGTCCGTCGGATGGGACGTTAAGCAGTGCCCCTTGTGCAGGAGAGCTATATTCTATTCACGTTAAAGAACCCGCTGGATGGCATTGACGGAAGGCTACCATCTGTCTCCCAACAGCTGTACCAGTGGGTCCCCTCTCCCCACCTTCTCTGAGCCTTTGAGGTTCTTGCGACCTGGCCAGTTAGCCCATTATGAAAAATGTGCCGCTCAGAGGTAAAAGAACCTAACCCCTCTAATATTCGGCGTATTTTTCATGCGAATATAGTGTTAACTACTAATATCGCCGCAGAATAGTAAAAGTCACCCCTGGTCATAACAAATATCGGAAATAATACGCGGAAATAAAGACTTCCTTGCAACATCTTTTAATTGAATATGTAGTTTATCACGGAGTCCTATTTAATCAATTTAGTATAATTTTCGCAGTTATTTCATTAAGAAAATCCTCGATTAAACTGGAAAATATTATCATTTTGTTTTTCGCTGACAGTAAAAGGATGTTTTATTTTCGAGTGAGGACTTGCAGAATCTCGGGATACTGCAAAATATATTGCTAGATATATCTGAAGGGGGCGTGAGTTGAGTCAGTCGGCAGCGCGCCAGGCTCGTAATCTGCAGTTAGGTTTGAGTCCTACCTGGGTGAGAGTTAAGATTTAAAATATCTCCGTTAAGCCACTGACCTACCTTACCTTCGGTCACGAAGGAGACACCGATGGACTTGGAAAGGTCGCCAACAGTCGGATGGGACTTAAAGCCATGACCTCATATGCAGGAGTTGGGTTGGGTTGTTTTACCTCTGAGCGGCACTTTTTTGCACACCATGGGCTAAATGACCAGGTCACATGGACCCCGAAGGCTCAGAGAAGGTTGGGGGAGGGGACCCACTGGAACAGCTATTGGGAGACAGATGGTAGCCTCCCGTCAAGGCCATCCAGCGTGTTCTTTAACGTGTACAGGGTATGGCTCTCCCGCACACGGGGCCACAGCTTAACGTCCCATCCGACGGACGGCGGCCTTTCCAAGCCCATCGGTGTCCCCTACTGACCGTGGGCAGGACGGGGAATTTTTGCGGAGATAAATCTCAACGCTGACCCAGCTGGGACTCGAACCTGGGAACTACAGATTACGATCCTGGCGCGCTACCGACTGAGCCACTCCTGCCCCTCATATGCAGGAGAGCCTGTATCGTGTACGTTAAAGAGCATGCTGGACAAGAGACTTCCATCTGCCTCCTAACAGCTGTCTAGCAGATCCCCTTTCCCTAACAGTCGCTGAGCCTTGGAATCCTTGTGACCTGGCTATTTAGCCATTTATGTGCAAAATAAATGCTAGAGATTGGGTTGTTTTACCTCAGCGGCACGTTTTGCACAATGGGCTAAATGGTCAGTTTTTGCACAATGACTTACCTAGCCATTTAGCCCATTGTCCAAAAGTCTGAGAAAAAGTTGAATGAAGAGCACTGAATCCAAAAGTCTCAGAGAAAGTTGGGTGGTAGGGACCCACTGGAAAGCTGCTAGGAGATAGCTGGCAGCCTCCTGTGAAAGCCATCCAGTATGTTCTTTAAATGCACAGGATATGGCTCAGAGCTTAACATCGCATCTGATGGTGGCCTTTCCAAGCCCATTGGTATCCCACGCTGACCAAGGGGAGGGTGGGGGGTTTTGTGGAGATAAATCTCATTGCTGGCACAGGTGCACCTCGAACAAATGCAGATTATGAGCCTGGCGCACTATTGACCAAGTCTCTCGCTCAGTGTCTTTGAAAAAAAATTGCGAACTTCGTGCACAAGGCTGAAATGAAAATAGACTCGACACCATCTCAGTCCTCTTCTAGTCCTCGCACAGCTAGTATGCGCAAATCCATCACCATGAGTTAAAGAACACGATGGATAGCTAAAGGAGAGACTTCCGTCTCTTCTAACCGTTGTTCAGTGGGTCTGAACTCTTGGGATCCTATGAACCTGCAATTTGTCTCGCGGTGTGCCAAAAAAAATGCTCTCAGAAATAAAACGCCCTTTTATGGTCAGTAGCCGTCTCGTGGCCGAGTGGTTAGCGTGCTTGGCTACTGATCTAAGGGACCTGAGTTCGAGCCCTGGATAAGGCATGGACGTTTGTGTTGTCTTTCTGCTGAGGTCCTGCCGTCTTCGCAGACCTACTAAATAAATAAAAATAAATACCCCCTCAAGCAGCTGCTTGCCACAGAGGTCTAACAGGAGCCTGTCAGTTTTTATGCCATAGTAGAAGATCTGAGAGGATAGCAGGATCTCAGCAGAAAAACAACACGAACATGGCATATAAATTGACAGGTTCCAGTCACACCTCGGTGTCAAGCAGCTGCTTGAGGGGGTATTTTTTTTTATTATGGTCAGTTGAGGAAACCCGTAAAAATTATAACATTTTCCATTCTAATTGAGGATTTTCCTAATCAAGAGATTCGAAATAGAACAAAATG
The DNA here is from genome assembly GCA_038380435.1 of Ryuthela nishihirai. Lineage (NCBI taxonomy): Eukaryota > Metazoa > Arthropoda > Arachnida > Araneae > Heptathelidae > Ryuthela > Ryuthela nishihirai. The sequence continues at coordinate 32,326,508 of JAWZYU010000029.1, read as the reverse complement.
GATTAAGTAGGATTAGCTATATGTTCATTTAAAGAATTCGTTGTAATATTTTGTTGATGTAAGACTTTTTTTTATTACAGCTGAGTGTTGCAAGGAAGTTTTCATTTACCCGTGTTTCGATATTTGTGTTATGGACCAGGGTTGCCAGACTTTCAATATCTTGCGATAATAATTATTAAGAAGATATTCTCCTGTCTGTATTCTTTTCTAATGTGAGCTAGAATTTCCAGTGTTACTACTATTGATATAAGAATTTCAAAATGTAACCTTAGGGTCTCGTTTTCACCCCCTTTTTTGGAGGGGGAAGGCTTAACTCGGGGAAATATTTTGAAAAAATATAGTTTAAGTTCCTCTCAGACCTTCTACTGTGGCATATAAACTGACAGTCTCCTGTCAGACCTCTGTGGCAAGCAGCTGCTTGAGGTGGTATTTTTTTTTTCTTTGAAAATAAACACTTCTGCCAATTGCAAAATAGACAACACGAAAGAAGAATACTTCGTGTAGTTTATTCATTTAATTAATGGTTAAAAAGAAACTAAAACGTTCACTTTTCTCTCCTTTATTTTCAAAATTTTTAAAAAAACATTCTAAATAGCTTTTTATGCCATTATTTATCTACCTAGAGTAGACGCCGACAGATGGCAGTACTTGTACATACCTTTTGAATAGCCAAAGTTGACAGAGGGATATATCTAAAAGCGCTTGTTTTATGCAAGCACACTGAAATTTTTTCTCGAAATTTTTTATAAGCATTTCATTTCTTTGCGATATATTTTACCGCTTAAATTATCGTGTTCTTAATTGTGAAGCTTCTCTACGTCCTTCGTAACAATACATTCTGTTGTGTGTTTTTTTTCTCGTTTTTAATTCTGTGTGAATACTCGTGGACAACATGTCCTGATCATATTTGCTTATGCATGGTTCTGTCATCAAGTGCCGCGACAGGGTTAAAATGTAAAATACATCGATGTGTACACTTTTACTTTATTATCGCGATAAAAAACGAAGTGTTTACATTGAATTTAAATCTTAGTTCCGGTGTTTTCACGCTAGCTAAAAATGGCGCAAAGAAAAAGTGTTTAAAATAAACCGTTATTAATCTGGAAAATGTAAACAGAGTCAATCCTTTGTTGCCTTGGAAACGGCTATTACACTAAGCCGTTCCAAAATAACTCGTTTGATTTTTGGTGCATTAATTCTACCTTGTAACCCTAATCCGCATTTCTTGAGGGAAAAGTAGCTGTAAATAGTCTTAAGCTCACAAAACCATGGGATTTAGCTTGAAATATACTCGCCATTGGGGCTTTTTTTATTCTTGTTAGGTTAACGATATATTAATCTTTTTAATCCCGTCGTATTAATTAATATTCCAAGATATCTATATAATGCATTTTAAATCTATTCATTCGAAGTCTAAAATGCATAGCTTTTCGATTTTTAAATACACAGAATTTAACGAACGCTAAAAACGTAATAGGGTATCTTTTGAATCAAGTGAAATTTGGATTATCCGACATGGTAAATGGCGAAGATTCTATGAGGGTCTTAAACCATCCTAATGCCACTAAACGTCCATTCTGTCCTCAGTCAGTAGGGGACGCCAATGAGCTTGGAAAGACAGCTGTCCATCGGATGGGACATTAAGCCGTGGGTCCGTGTGGTGGAGAGCCATGCACTCTGCACCTTATAGAACACACTGGCTGACCTAAAATGAACTGTTATTTATCTCCTAGCAGCTGTAAAGTTCAGTTTTCAGCGTTCATTAAATTCTGTGCATATAAAAAATCGAAAATCTATACCTCAACTTTCTCTGAGCCCTTGGGGTCCATGTGACTTGGCTGTTTAGCCAATTTTGTGCAAAAACGCCGCTCAGAGATAAAAGATAACCCAACCCATCCAAATGTTCCAACCGCAAAAGATAAACGGGTAGGGATAAAGAAGCACGGCGAAGGAGGATGGAGATTAGCTCAATGGATAGCGCACCAAACTAGTGTCCAAGTACTCCTGCGCAGAGATTGATTCAGTCAGTAAAGCATCAGGTTCGTAATCTGCAGAGCTCAGGTTCGAGTCCCAACTGTGCCAAGTTAAGAGATCAGGTATCATAGTTGACTCTAGTACACTTCATCTAGAGTAGGGGTTCCTAACGTGGGGTACGCCGTGAGAATTCAAAAGTCGCTAAATCTAGTAACAAAGTTTTATTCCCATTGTTATACTATAACTATAGTTTTATCTATCTATACAAGGGATACGCCAGTTACATACACATTTCTAGGGGGTACGTGAGGCATAAAAGGTTTAGAACCACTGATATATATGTTTTATTTTATTCCCATTGTTATACTATAACTATAGTTTTATCTACCTATACAAGGGGTACGCCAGTTACATACACATTTCTAGGGGGTACGTGAAGCATAAAAGGTTGAGAACCACTGATATATATGTTTTATTTTATTCCCATTGTTATACTATAACTATAGTTTTATCTATCTATACAAGGGGTACGCCAGTTACATACACATTTCCAGGGGGTACGTGAAGCATAAAAGGTTGAGAACCACTGATATATATGTTTTATTTTATTCCCATTGTTATACTATAACTATAGTTTTATCTATCTATACAAGGGGTACGCCAGTTACATACACATTTCTAGGGGGTACGTGAAGCATAAAAGGTTGAGAACCACTGATATATATGTTTTATTTTATTCCCATTGTTATACTATAACTATAGTTTTATCTATCTATACAAGGGGTACGCCAGTTACATACACATTTCAAGGGGGTACGTGCAGCATAAAAGGTTGAGAACCACTGATATATATGTTTTATTTTATTCCCATTGTTATACTATAACTATAGTTTTATCTATCTATACAAGGGGTACGCCAGTTACATACACATTTCCAGGGGGTACGTGAAGCATAAAAGGTTGAGAACCACTGATATATATGTTTTATTTTATTCCCATTGTTATACTATAACTATAGTTTTATCTACCTATACAAGGGGTACGCCAGTTACATACACATTTCCAGGGGGTACGTGAAGCATAAAAGGTTGAGAACCACTGATATATATGTTTTATTTTATTCCCATTGTTATACTATAACTATAGTTTTATCTATCTATACAAGGGGTACGCCAGTTACATACACATTTCTAGGGGGTACGTGAAGCATAAAAGGTTGAGAACCACTGATATATATGTTTTATTTTATTCCCATTGTTATACTATAACTATAGTTTTATCTATCTATACAAGGGGTACGCCAGTTACATACACGTTTCTAGGGGGTACGTGAAGCATAAAAGGTTGAGAACCACTGATATATATGTTTTATTTTATTCCCATTGTTATACTATAACTATAGTTTTATCTATCTATACAAGGGGTACGCCAGTTACATACACGTTTCCAGGAGGTACGTGAAGCATAAAAGGTTGAGAACCACTGATATATATGTTTTATTTTATTCCCATTGTTATACTATAACTATAGTTTTATCTATCTATACAAGGGGTACGCCAGTTACATACACATTTCCAGGGGGTACGTGAAGCATAAAAGGTTGAGAACCACTGATATATATGTTTTATTTTATTCCCATTGTTATACTACAACTATAGTTTTATCTATCTATACAAGGGGTACGCCAGTTACATACACGTTTCTAGGGGGTACGTGAAGCATAAAAGGTTGAGAACCACTGATATATATGTTTTATTTTATTCCCATTGTTATACTATAACTATAGTTTTATCTATCTATACAAGGGGTACGCCAGTTACATACACGTTTCCAGGAGGTACGTGAAGCATAAAAGGTTGAGAACCACTGATATATATGTTTTATTTTATTCCCATTGTTATACTATAACTATAGTTTTATCTATCTATACAAGGGGTACGCCAGTTACATACACGTTTCCAGGAGGTACGTGAAGCATAAAAGGTTGAGAACCACTGATATATATGTTTTATTTTATTCCCATTGTTATACTATAACTATAGTTTTATCTATCTATACAAAGGGTACGCCAGTTACATACACGTTTCCAGGAGGTACGTGAAGCATAAAAGGTTGAGAACCACTGATATGTATGTTTCATTTTATTCCCATTGTTATACTATAACTATAGTTTTATCTATCTATACAAGGGGTACGCCAGTTACATACACATTTCCAGGGGGTACGTGAAGCATAAAAGGTTGAGAACCACTGATATATATGTTTTATTTTATTCCCATTGTTATACTACAACTATAGTTTTATCTATCTATACAAGGGGTACGCCAGTTACATACACATTTCCAGGGGGTACCTGAAGCATAAAAGGTTGAGAACCACTGATATGTATGTTTCATTTTATTCCCATTGTTATACTATAACTATAGTTTTATCTATCTATACAAGGGGTACGCCAGTTACATACACATTTATAGGGGGTACGTGAAGCATAAAAGGTTGAGAACCACTGATATATATGTTTTATTTTATTCCCATTGTTATACTATAACTATAGTTTTATCTATCTATACAAGGGGTACGCCAGTTACATACACATTTCCATGGGGTACGTGAAGCATAAAAGGTTGAGAACCACTGATATATATGTTTTATTTTATTCCCATTGTTATACTACAACTATAGTTTTATCTATCTATACAAGGGGTACGCCAGTTACATACACATTTCTAGGGGGTACGTGAAGCATAAAAGGTTGAGAACCACTGATATATATGTTTTATTTTATTCCCATTGCTATACTATAACTATAGTTTTATCTATCTATACAAGGGGTACGCCAGTTACATACACATTTCCAGGGGGTAAGCGAAGCATAAAAGGTTGAGAACCACTGATATATATGTTTTATTTTATTCCCATTGTTATACTATAACTATAGTTTTATCTATCTATACAAGGGGTACGCCAGTTACATACACATTTATAGGGGGTACGTGAAGCATAAAAGGTTGAGAACCACTGATATATATGTTTTATTTTATTCCCATTGTTATACTATAACTATAGTTTTATCTATCTATACAAGGGGTACGCCAGTTACATACACATTTCCATGGGGTACGTGAAGCATAAAAGGTTGAGAACCACTGATATATATGTTTTATTTTATTCCCATTGTTATACTACAACTATAGTTTTATCTATCTATACAAGGGGTACGCCAGTTACATACACATTTCCAGGGGGTACGTGAAGCATAAAAGGTTGAGAACCACTGATATGTATGTTTCATTTTATTCCCATTGTTATACTATAACTATAGTTTTATTTATCTATATAGAAGGGGTACGCCAGTTACATACACATTTCTAGGGGGTACGTGAAGCATAAAAGGTTGAGAACCACTGATATATATGTTTTATTTTATTCCCATTGTTATACTATAACTATAGTTTTATCTATCTATACAAGGGGTACGCCAGTTACATACACATTTCTAGGGGGTACGTGAAGCATAAAAGGTTGAGAACCACTGATATATATGTTTTATTTTATTCCCATTGTTATACTATAACTATAGTTTTATCTATCTATACAAGGGGTACGCCAGTTACATACACATTTCTAGGGGGTACGTGAAGCATAAAAGGTTGAGAACCACTGATATATATGTTTTATTTTATTCCCATTGCTATACTATAACTATAGTTTTATCTATCTATACAAGGGGTACGCCAGTTACATACACATTTCCAGGGGGTAAGCGAAGCATAAAAGGTTGAGAACCACTGATATATATGTTTTATTTTATTCCCATTGTTATACTATAAGTATAGTTTTATCTATCTATACAAGGGCTACGCCAGTTACATACACATTTCCAGGAGGTACGTGAAGCATAAAAGGTTGAGAACCACTGATATATATGTTTTATTTTATTCCCATTGTTATACTATAACTATAGTTTTATCTATCTATACAAGGGGTACGCCAGTTACATACACATTTCCAGGGGGTAAGCGAAGCATAAAAGGTTGAGAACCACTGATATATATGTTTTATTTTATTCCCATTGTTATACTATAACTATAGTTTTATCTATCTATACAAGGGGTACGCCAGTTACATACACATTTCCAGAGGGTACGTGAAGTATAAAACGTTGAGAACCACTGATATATATGTTTTATTTTATTCCCATTGTTATACTATAAGTATAGTTTTATCTATCTATACAAGGGGCACGCCAGTTACATACACATTTCCAGGAGGTACGTGAAGCATAAAAGGTTGCGAACCACTGATATATATGTTTTATTTTATTCCCATTGTTATACTATAACTATAGTTTTATCTGTCTATACAAGGGGTACGCCAGTTACATACACATTTCCAGGGGGTACGTGAAGCATAAAAGGTTGAGAACCACTGATATATATGTTTTATTTTATTCCCATTGTTATACTCTAACTATAATTTTATCTATCTATACAAGGGGTACGCCAGTTACATACACATTTCCAGAGGGTACGTGAAGTATAAAAGGTTGAGAACCACTGATATATATGTTTTATTTTATTCCCATTGTTATACTATAACTATAGTTTTATCTATCTATACAAGGAGTACGCCAGTTACATACACATTTCCAGGGGATACGTGAAGCATAAAAGGTTGAGAACCACTGATATATATGTTTTATTTTATTCCCATTGTTATACTATAACTATAGTTTTATCTATCTATACAAGGGGTACGCCAGTTACATACACATTTCCAGAGGGTACGTGAAGTATAAAAGGTTGAGAACCACTGATATATATGTTTTATTTTATTCCCATTGTTATACTATAACTATAGTTTTATTTATCTATACAAGGGGTACGCCAGTTACATACACATTTCCAGAGGGTACGTGAAGTATAAAAGGTTGAGAACCACTGATATATATGTTTTATTTTATTCCCATTGTTATACTATAACTATAGTTTTATCTATCTATACAAGGGGTACGCCAGTTACATACACATTTCCAGGGGGTAAGCGAAGCATAAAAGGTTGAGAACCACTGATATATAGGTTTTATTTTATTCCCATTGTTATACTATAACTATAGTTTTATCTATCTATGCAAGGGGTACGCCAGTTACATACACATTTCCAGGGGGTACGTGAAGTATAAAAGGTTGAGAACCACTGATATATATGTTTTATTTTATTCCCATTGTTATACTATAACTATAGTTTTATCTATCTATACAAATGGTTCGCCAGTTACATACACATTTCCAGGGGGTACGTGAAGCATAAAAGTTTGAGAACCACTGATATATATGTTTTATTTTATTCCCATTGTTATACTATAATTATAGTTTTATCTATCTATACAAGGGGTACGCCAGTTACATACACATTTCCAGGGGGTACGTGAAGTATAAAAGTTTGAGAATCACTGATATATATGTTTTATTTTATTCCCATTGTTATACTATAACTATAGTTTTATCTATCTATACAAGGGGTACGCCAGTTACATACACATTTCCAGGAGGTACGTGAAGCATAAAAGGTTGAGAACCACTGATATATATGTTTTATTTTATTCCCATTGTCATACTATAACTATAGTTTTATCTATCTATACAAGGGGTACGCCAGTTACATACACATTTCCAGGAGGTACGTGAAGCATAAAAGGTTGAGAACCACTGATATATATGTTTTATTTTATTCCCATTGTTATACTATAACTATAGTTTTATCTATCTATACAAGGGGTACGCCAGTTACATACACATTTATAGGGGGTAAGCGAAGCATAAAAGGTTGAGAACCACTGATATATAGGTTTTATTTTATTCCCATTGCTATACTATAACTATAGTTTTATCTATCTTTGCAAGGGGTACGCCAGTTACATACACATTTCCAGGGGGTACGTGAAGCATAAAAGGTTGAGAACCACTGATATATATGTTTTATTTTATTCCCATTGTTATACTATAACTATAGTTTTATCTATCTATACAAGGGGTACGCCAGTTACATACACATTTATAGGGGGTACGTGAAGCATAAAAGGTTGAGAACCACTGATATATATGTTTTATTTTATTCCCATTGTTATACTATAACTATAGTTTTATCTATCTATACAAGGGGTACGCCAGTTACATACACATTTCCATGGGGTACGTGAAGCATAAAAGGTTGAGAACCACTGATATATATGTTTTATTTTATTCCCATTGTTATACTACAACTATAGTTTTATCTATCTATACAAGGGGTACGCCAGTTAACTACACATTTCCAGGGGGTACGTATAAAACGCCAGTTACATACACATTTATAGGGGGTACGAAAAATACGCCAGTTACATACACATTTATAGGGTGAAGCATAAAAGGTTGAGAACCACTGATATGTATGTTTCATTTTATTCCCATTGTTATACTATAACTATAGTTTTATTTATCTATATAGAAGGGGTACGCCAGTTACATACACATTTCTAGGGGGTACGTGAAGCATAAAAGGTTGAGAACCACTGATATATATGTTTTATTTTATTCCCATTGTTATACTATAACTATAGTTTTATCTATCTATACAAGGGGTACGCCAGTTACATACACATTTCTAGGGGGTACGTGAAGCATAAAAGGTTGAGAACCACTGATATATATGTTTTATTTTATTCCCATTGTTATACTATAACTATAGTTTTATCTATCTATACAAGGGGTACGCCAGTTACATACACATTTCTAGGGGGTACGTGAAGCATAAAAGGTTGAGAACCACTGATATATATGTTTTATTTTATTCCCATTGCTATACTATAACTATAGTTTTATCTATCTATACAAGGGGTACGCCAGTTACATACACATTTCCAGGGGGTAAGCGAAGCATAAAAGGTTGAGAACCACTGATATATATGTTTTATTTTATTCCCATTGTTATACTATAACTATAGTTTTATCTATCTATACAAGGGGTACGCCAGTTACATACACATTTCCAGGGGGAACGTGAAGCATAAAAGGTTGAGAAACTCTGATGTATATGTTTTATTTCATCCCCATTGTTATACTATAACTATAGTTTTATCTATCTATACAAGGGGTACGCCAGTTACATACACATTTCCAGGGGGTACGTGAAGCATAAAAGGTTGAGAAACACTGATGTATATGTTTTATTTCATCCCCATTGTTATACTATAACTATAGTTTTATCTATCTATACAAGGGGTACGCCAGTTACATACACATTTCCAGGGGGTACGTGAAGCATAAAAGGTTGAGAAACACTGATGTATATGTTTTATTTCATCCCCATTGTTATACTATAACTATAGTTTTATCTATCTATACAAGGGGTACGCCAGTTACATACACATTTCCAGGGGGTACGTGAAGCATAAAAGTTTGAGAAACACTGATGTATATGTTTTATTTCATCCCCATTGTTATACTATAACTATAGTTTTATCTATCTATACAAGGGGTACGCCAGTTACATACACATTTCCAGGGGGTACGTGAAGCATAAAAGGTTGAGAAACACTGATGTATATGTTTTATTTCATCCCCATTGTTATACTATAACTATAGTTTTATCTATCTATACAAGGGGTACGCCAGTTACATACACATTTCCAGGGGGTACGTGAAGCATAAAAGGTTGAGAACCACTGATCTAGAGCAGTGGTTTTCAACCTTTTATGCTTCACGTACCCCTTATATAGATAGATAAAACTATAGTTATAGTATAATAATGCCAACTTAGCGACTTTGTTACTAGATCTAGCGTCTTTTAAGCTCTCAAGGCGTAGGCCAAAACTTTTTACTGCGTACCCCACGTTGAGAACCCCTGATCTATAGTAAACTATGATCTCTTAACCAGTTTTAGCGTTTTAATTGAATTTTAGGGTTAATTTTTTTTGTAACATGTTAAATATTCTAGCATTCAGAACGCTTTGAATACTGAATAAATGTTTTTTTTAAAAGCGAGATTTAGCTAGATTTGAACTTTAATTTTACCTTTAGACATATTTTTCATTAAAATCATATCGAAGAAGTTATTGAACTCTGAATGTGATTTTGTATTAAGATAACATGGAACTGTGAATTTTTCTATCCAGTAATTTCCTTTTCTTTCCTAAGGCGGGGGTGGCTCAATCGGTAGCGCGCCAGGCTCGTAATCTGTAGTTCCCAGGTTCGTGTCCCAGCTGGGTCAGCGTTAAGATTTATCTCCGCAAAATTCCCCGCCCTGCCCACGGTCATTAGGGGACACCGATGGGCTTGGAAAGGCAGCCGTCCGTCATATGGGACGTTAAGCCGTGGCCCCGTGTGTGGGAGAGTCATACCCTGTGCACGTTAAAGAACACACTGGATGGCCTTGACGGGAGGCTACCATCTGTCTCCCAACAGCTGTTCCAGTGGGTCCCCTCCCCCAACCTCTGAGCCTACGGGGTTCATGTGACTTGGCCATTTAACCCATGGTGTGCAAAAAAGTGCCGCTCAGAGGTAAAACAACCCAACCCAGCCTTGAGAGGCTATCAGCTGTAGAGTGGACTTTCTCTGAAACCTCGGAATCCTTTGACCCGACCATTTATCCAATTGTGTTAAAAAAAGTGCAGCTCGGAGGGCTTTCACACACGGGATACTTTACCACCCATCCGATGGACGACGGTCTTTCCAAGATCATTGGTCTTGGAAACGTCGGATGGGACGTTAAGCGTGGCTCCGTGTGCGGGAGAGCCATACCCTGTGCACGTTAAAGAACACGCTGGATGGCCTTGACGGGAGGCTACCATCTGTCTCTCAACAGCTTTTCCAGTGGGTCTCCTCCCCCAACCTTATATGAGCCTTCGGGGTCCATGTGACCTGGCCATTTAGCCCATGGTGTGCAAAAAAGTGCCGCTCAGAGGTAAAACAACCCAACCCTTTTCTTTCCTTTTTACGCCACGCCATTTTAGAAATTGAATGCTACTTTCAAAGTTGTAAGAATATGAGTTCCAACAAATATTGTTTCATTATTGAATATTGTTTAAATTATCATTATTTAATATTGTTTAAATGCTTATATTTCCGTTTTTTCTATTTAAGTTTTAAGCATTTGTTGGATTTTAATGTGCGTAGGGTGCGGCTAATGTATCTTAAATACATGGGACCCATGCTTCTCTCGATTCGGCCCTGGTATATAGTAGTAAATAAAAAAATAAAATAAATACCCCCTCAAGCAGGGTTGGGTTGTTTTACCTCTGAGCGGCACTTTTTTTCACACCATGGGCTAAATGTCCAGGTCACATGGACCCCGAAGGCTCAGAGAAGGTTGGGCGAGGGGACCCACTGGAACAGCTGTTGGGAGACAGATGGTAGCCTCCCGTCAAAGCCATCCAGCGTGTTCTTTAACGTTGGGTTGTTTTACCTCTGATCGGCACTTTTTTGCGCACCATGGGCTAAATGGCCAGGTCACATGGACCCCGAAGGCTCAGAGAAGGTTGTGGGAGGGAACCCACTGGAACAGCTGTTGGGAGATAGATGGTAGCCTCCCGTCAAGGCCATCCAGCGTGTTCTTTAACGTGCACAGGGTATGGCTCTCCCGCACACGGGGCCACGGCTTAACGTCCCATCCGACGGACGGCGGCCTTTCCAAGCCCATCGGTGTCCCCTACTGACCGTGGGCAGTAGGGCCACCCCCGTCCCGAATAAATAGTAGAACAGGAAAACTAGAAAACGCTTAATCCACAACAAAGAGTTGATCAGGACAACTTGGAAAAGACTAAGCCTCAAGAAGGAGTCAATGAGGACAACTAGAAAAAGATTAAGACACAAAAAAGGTTCTAAGAGGGCAACTAGGAAAAGACTGAGCAACAACAAAGAGTTAACGATGACAGCTCGATAAAGATTAAACCGCAGTTTTCGATGGAATCAACTTCGTTTCCTTTCTTGAGATATGCATTTTTCATTTCTCTTAACGAGCACATTTTTATAAATTCCTCCACAACCATCTCTTCTTTCACCTATTGTCTTGTAAACCATCTCTCATCACAACATCGGGGCGGGGGTGGCTCAGTCGGTTGCGCGCCAGGCTCGTAATCTGTAGTTCCCAGGTTCGAGTCCCAGCTGGGTCAGCTTTGAGATTTATCTCCGCAAAATTCCCCGCTCTGCCCATGGTCAGTAGGGGACACCGATAGGCTTGGAAATGCCGCCGTCCGTCGGATGGGACGTTAAGCCGTGGCCCCGTGTGCGGGAGAGCCATGCCCTGTGCACGTTAAAGAACACGATGGATGGCCTTGACGGGAGGATACCATCTGTCTCCCAACAGCTGTTCCAGTAGGTCCCCTTCCCCAACCTTCTCTGAGCCTTCGGGGTCCATGTGACCTGATCATTTAGCCCATGGTGTGCAAAAAAGTGCCTCTCAGAGGTAAAACAATCCAACGTTAAAGAACACGCTGGATGGCCTTGACGGGAGGCTACCATCTGTTTTTTACAGACAGCTGTTCCAGTGGGTCCCCTTCCCCAACCTTCTCTGAGCCTTCTTGGTCCATGTGACCTGGCCATTTAGCCCATGGTGTGCAAAAAAGTGCCGCTCAGAGGTAAAACAACCCAACGTTAAAGAACACGCTGGATGGCCTTGACTGGAGGCTACCATCTGTCTCCCAACAGCTGTTCCAGTGGGTCCCCTCCCCCAACCTTCTCTGAGCCTTCGGGGTCCATGTGACCTGGCCATTTAGCCCATGGTGTGCAAAAAAGTGCCGCTGAGAGGTAAAACAACCCAACGTTAAAGAACACGCTGGATGGCCTTGACGGGAGGCTACCATCTGTCTCCCAACAGCTGTTCCAGTGGGTCCCTTCACCCAACCTTCTCTGAGCCTTCGGGGTCCATGTGACCTGGCCATTTAGCCCATGGTGTGCAAAAAAGTGCCGCTCAGAGGTAAAACAAACCAACCCAACTTCATTTCCTTTGTTGAGATATGCATTTTTCATTTCTCTTAAAGGGGAACATTTTTATAAATTCCTCTACAACCATCTCTTCTTGCACCTATTGTCTTATAAACCATCTCTCATCACAACATCATATTAGTCTTCTCTCTGCTCTTGCGCTTCTTTAAGCGATTCGTGACGCGCATCAGAGCAGAGGACGAACGGTGCATATGTTATGTGCTGCGTGCATCCGAGTCCTGTACTCTCTCCTAGCCCTTCGGTCATGTCCCTCCTAAATCCCTCTTTATTGCCTCCTCCTCCTGCTCCTCCTGACTCCTGAGCTAATCCCCGCTGCTTGCTACATTCACGCAGGGAACAATCTCCCAACTCTCTCTCTCGCCTCCCCGCTGCTGAAGTTTGCAAATCTGTCGAAGCTTTCGGCTACGGCTAAATCCGGAAGTGTAGAGCTTCTCTGAAACACGTCATATCCGGCTCCGAATCATTTACAATCGTCGAGCTTCAGGATGAGGGAAACAGGCAATGGAGCTTTTCAGACAAGAGTGCAAGGGAAGCATGGTGGATGTGCACAGTTAACTTTCTATTTTGTAGTGGAAGCTGTGGATGCCCAGCTTCCACCAGGGACGTACCTAGCGGGAAGGGGGATCAGGGGTCCGTCCCCCCGAAAATCTAGTCGTCATACGAAATCTCAAACTTATTTACCTGTTTTGAAATTCAAAATAGTTGTCTTCGTATACTTTTATTTTAATACCATAATATATGTCCGACGCTAGAAATAGATTTAAAAATCAACTGTAAAATTTTATTCCAAATTTATTTCTGCAAAACTCCCCGCCCTGCCCTCTGGTCAATAGAGGATATTAATGGGCTTGGAAAAGCCGCCGTCCCTCGGATGGTATGTTAAGCCGTGGCTAGGTGTGCAGGACAGCTATACCTAGTGCACGTTAAAGAACACGCTGGATGGCCTTGATGGGAGGCTACCATCTGTCTCCCAACAGCTGTTCCAGTGGGTTCCCTCCCCCAACCTTCTCTGAGCCTTCGGGGTCCATGTGACCTGGCCATTTAGCCGATGGTGTGCAAAAAAAAGTGCCGCTCAGAGGTAAAACAACCCAACGTTAAAGAACACGCTGGATGGCCTTGACGGGAGGCTACCATCTGTCTCCCAACAGCTCTTCCAGTGAGTCCCCTCCCCCAGCTGGGTCAGCGTTGAGATTTATCTCCGCAAAATTCCCCGCCCTGCCCATGGTCAGTAGGGGACACCGATGGGCTTGGAAAGGCCGCCGTCCGTCGGATGGGACGTTAAGCCGTAGCCCCGTGTGCGGGAGAGCCATACCCTGTGCACGTTAAAGAACACTCTGGATGGCCTTGACGGGAGGCTACCATCTGTCTCCCAACAGCTGTTCCAGTGGGTCCCCTCCCCCAACCTTCTCTGAGCCCTCGGGGTCCTTGTGACCTGGCCATTTAGCCCATGGTGTGCAAAAAAGTGCCGCTCAGAGGTAAAACCAACCCATGAATTGATGTACCTAGCATTTAATGATTCATTTACACTTGATCGTTTCCAACATTTCAACAAATAATAAATGTTGAAAAGTATAAAATTAAAGTATGTGTAAATATTTTTAACTCTTCACACACAGCATAAACAAAATCCTGCGAATGTTCAGCCCTTTAGGGGACGAAAGAAAGATTTTGTTTCAATTTTTATCCTTCTCCCTGTTTCTTTAAATTTTATCCTGTTCTTTGATTCTCTTTGAATTCTATTCTGTTCTTCCCTGATTGGCTTTAAATTTCACTCTGTTCCGAATTCTCTTTGAATTTTACTCAGGTTTCCTGATTCTCTTTAAATTTCACTCCTTTCCCTGATTCTCTTTAAATTCCACTCCTTTCCCTGATTCTCTTTAAATTTCACTCCTTTCCCTGATTCTCTTTAAATTTCACTCCTTTCCCTGATTCCCTTTAAATTTCACTCCTTTCCCTGATTCTCTTTAAATTTCACTCCTTTCCCTGATTCCCTTTAAATTTCACTCCTTTCCCTGATTCTCTTTAAATTTCACTCCTTTCCCTGATTCTCTTTAAATTTCACTCCTTTCCCTGATTCTCTTTAAATTTCACTCCTTTCCCTGATTCTCTTTAAATTTCACTCCTTTCCCTGATTCCCTTTAAATTTCACTCCTTTCCCTGATTCCCTTTAAATTTCACTCCTTTCCCTGATTCTCTTTAAATTTCACTCCTTTCCCTGATTCTCTTTAAATTTCACTCCTTTCCCTGATTCTCTTTAAATTTCACTCCTTTCCCTGATTCTCTTTAAATTTCACTCCTTTCCCTGATTCCCTTTAAATTTCACTCCTTTCCCTGATTCTCTTTAAATTTCACTCCTTTCCCTGATTCTCTTTAAATTTCACTCCTTTCCCTGATTCTCTTTAAATTTCACTCCTTTCCCTGATTCTCTTTAAATTTCACTCCTTTCCCTGATTCCCTTTAAATTTCACTCCTTTCCCTGATTCTCTTTAAATTTCACTCCTTTCCCTGATTCTCTTTAAATTTCACTCCTTTCCCTGATTCTCTTTAAATTTCACTCCTTTCCCTGATTCTCTTTAAATTTCACTCCTTTCCCTGATTCTCTTTAAATTTCACTCCTTTCCCTGATTCTCTTTAAATTTCACTCCTTTCCCTGATTCTCTTTAAATTTCACTCCTTTCCCTGATTCTCTTTAAATTTCACTCCTTTCCCTGATTCTCTTTAAATTTCACTCCTTTCCCTGATTCTCTTTAAATTTCACTCCTTTCCCTGATTCTCTTTAAATTTCACTCCTTTCCCTGATTCCCTTTAAATTTCACTCCTTTCCCTGATTCTCTTTAAATTTCACTCCTTTCCCTGATTCTCTTTAAATTTCACTCCTTTCCCTGATTCTCTTTAAATTTCACTCCTTTCCCTGATTCTCTTTAAATTTCACTCCTTTCCCTGATTCTCTTTAAATTTCACTCCTTTCCCTGATTCTCTTTAAATTTCACTCCTTTCCCTGATTCTCTTTAAATTTCACTCCTTTCCCTGATTCTCTTTAAATTTCACTCCTTTCCCTGATTCTCTTTAAATTTCACTCCTTTCCCTGATTCTCTTTAAATTCCACTCCTTTCCCTGATTCTCTTTAAATTTCACTCCTTTCCCTGATTCTCTTTAAATTTCACTCCTTTCCCTGATTCTCTTTAAATTTCACTCCTTTCCCTGATTCTCTTTAAATTTCACTCCTTTCCCTGATTCTCTTTAAATTTCACTCCTTTCCCTGATTCTCTTTAAATTTCACTCCTTTCCCTGATTCTCTTTAAATTCCACTCCTTTCCCTGATTCTCTTTAAATTTCACTCCTTTCCCTGATTCTCTTTAAATTTCACTCCTTTCCCTGATTCTCTTTAAATTCCACTCCTTTCCCTGATTCTCTTTAAATTTCACTCCTTTCCCTGATTCTCTTTAAATTTCACTCCTTTCCCTGATTCTCTTTAAATTTCACTCCTTTCCCTGATTCTCTTTAAATTTCACTCCTTTCCCTGATTCTCTTTAAATTTCACTCCTTTCCCTGATTCTCTTTAAATTTCACTCCTTTCCCTGATTCTCTTTAAATTCCACTCCTTTCCCTGATTCTCTTTAAATTTCACTCCTTTCCCTGATTCTCTTTAAATTTCACTCCTTTCCCTGATTCTCTTTAAATTTCACTCCTTTCCCTGATTCTCTTTAAATTTCACTCCTTTCCCTGATTCCCTTTAAATTTCACTCCTTTCCCTGATTCCCTTTAAATTTCACTCCTTTCCCTGATTCCCTTTAAATTTCACTCCTTTCCCTGATTCTCTTTAAATTTCACTCCTTTCCCTGATTCTCTTTAAATTTCACTCCTTTCCCTGATTCCCTTTAAATTTCACTCCTTTCCGTGATTCCCTTTAAATTTCACTCCTTTCCCTGATTCCCTTTAAATTTCACTCCTTTCCCTGATTCCCTTTAAATTTCACTCCTTTCCCTGATTCCCTTTAAATTTCACTCCTTTCCCTGATTCTCTTTAAATTTCACTCCTTTCCCTGATTCTCTTTAAATTTCACTCCTTTCCCTGATTCTCTTTAAATTTCACTCCTTTCCCTGATTCCTTTAAATTTCACTCCTTTCCCTGATTCTCTTTAAATTTCACTCCTTTCCCTGATTCTCTTTAAATTTCACTCCTTTCCCTGATTCTCTTTAAATTTCACTCCTTTCCCTGATTCCCTTTAAATTTCACTCCTTTCCCTGATTCTCTTTAAATTTCACTCCTTTCCCTGATTCCCTTTAAATTTCACTCCTTTCCCTGATTCTCTTTAAATTTCACTCCTTTCCCTGATTCTCTTTAAATTTCACTCCTTTCCCTGATTCTCTTTAAATTTCACTCCTTTCCCTGATTCTCTTTAAATTTCACTCCTTTCCCTGATTCCCTTTAAATTTCACTCCTTTCCCTGATTCCCTTTAAATTTCACTCCTTTCCCTGATTCCCTTTAAATTTCACTCCTTTCCCTGATTCTCTTTAAATTTCACTCCTTTCCCTGATTCTCTTTAAATTTCACTCCTTTCCCTGATTCTCTTTAAATTCCACTCCTTTCCCTGATTCTCTTTAAATTCCACTCCTTTCCCTGATTCTCTTTAAATTTCACTCCTTTCCCTGATTCTCTTTAAATTTCACTCCTTTCCCTGATTCTCTTTAAATTTCACTCCTTTCCCTGATTCTCTTTAAATTCCACTCCTTTCCCTGATTCCCTTTAAATTTCACTCCTTTCCCTGATTCCCTTTAAATTTCACTCCTTTCCCTGATTCTCTTTAAATTTCACTCCTTTCCCTGATTCTCTTTAAATTTCACTCCTTTCCCTGATTCTCTTTAAATTTCACTCCTTTCCCTGATTCTCTTTAAATTCCACTCCTTTCCCTGATTCTCTTTAAATTTCACTCCTTTCCCTGATTCTCTTTAAATTTCACTCCTTTCCCTGATTCCCTTTAAATTTCACTCCTTTCCCTGATTCTCTTTAAATTTCACTCCTTTCCCTGATTCTCTTTAAATTTCACTCCTTTCCCTGATTCTCTTTAAATTTCACTCCTTTCCCTGATTCTCTTTAAATTCCACTCCTTTCCCTGATTCTCTTTAAATTTCACTCCTTTCCCTGATTCTCTTTAAATTTCACTCCTTTCCCTGATTCCCTTTAAATTTCACTCCTTTCCCTGATTCTCTTTAAATTTCACTCCTTTCCCTGATTCTCTTTAAATTTCACTCCTTTCCCTGATTCTCTTTAAATTTCACTCCTTTCCCTGATTCCCTTTAAATTTCACTCCTTTCCCTGATTCTCTTTAAATTTCACTCCTTTCCCTGATTCCCTTTAAATTTCACTCCTTTCCCTGATTCTCTTTAAATTTCACTCCTTTCCCTGATTCCCTTTAAATTTCACTCCTTTCCCTGATTCTCTTTAAATTCCACTCCTTTCCCTGATTCTCTTTAAATTTCACTCCTTTCCCTGATTCTCTTTAAATTTCACTCCTTTCCCTGACTCCCTTTAAATTTCACTCCTTTCCCTGATTCTCTTTAAATTTCACTCCTTTCCCTGATTCCCTTTAAATTTCACTCCTTTCCGTGATTCCCTTTAAATTTCACTCCTTTCCCTGATTCCCTTTAAATTTCACTCCTTTCCCTGATTCCCTTTAAATTTCACTCCTTTCTCTGATTCCCTTTAAATTCCACTCCTTTCCCTGATTCTCTTTAAATTTCACTCCTTTCCCTGATTCTCTTTAAATATCACTCCTTTCCCTGATTCTCTTTAAATTTCACTCCTTTCCCTGATTCTCTTTAAATTTCACTCCTTTCCCTGATTCTCTTTAAATTTCACTCCTTTCCCTGATTCTCTTTAAATTTCACTCCTTTCCCTGATTCTCTTTAAATTTCACTCCTTTCCCTGATTCCCTTTAAATTTCACTCCTTTCCCTGATTCTCTTTAAATTTCACTCCTTTCCCTGATTCTCTTTAAATTTCACTCCTTTCCCTGATTCTCTTTAAATTTCACTCCTTTCCCTGATTCTCTTTAAATTTCACTCCTTTCCCTGATTCTCTTTAAATTTCACTCCTTTCCCTGATTCTCTTTAAATTCCACTCCTTTCCCTGATTCTCTTTAAATTTCACTCCTTTCCCTGATTCTCTTTAAATTTCACTCCTTTCCCTGATTCCCTTTAAATTTCACTCCTTTCCCTGATTCTCTTTAAATTTCACTCCTTTCCCTGATTCTCTTTAAATTTCACTCCTTTCCCTGATTCTCTTTAAATTTCACTCCTTTCCCTGATTCCCTTTAAATTTCACTCCTTTCCCTGATTCTCTTTAAATTTCACTCCTTTCCCTGATTCCCTTTAAATTTCACTCCTTTCCCTGATTCTCTTTAAATTTCACTCCTTTCCCTGATTCTCTTTAAATTTCACTCCTTTCCCTGATTCTCTTTAAATTCCACTCCTTTCCCTGATTCTCTTTAAATTTCACTCCTTTCCCTGATTCTCTTTAAATTTCACTCCTTTCCCTGACTCCCTTTAAATTTCACTCCTTTCCCTGATTCTCTTTAAATTTCACTCCTTTCCCTGATTCCCTTTAAATTTCACTCCTTTCCGTGATTCCCTTTAAATTTCACTCCTTTCCCTGATTCCCTTTAAATTTCACTCCTTTCCCTGATTCCCTTTAAATTTCACTCCTTTCCCTGATTCCCTTTAAATTCCACTCCTTTCCCTGATTCTCTTTAAATTTCACTCCTTTCCCTGATTCTCTTTAAATATCACTCCTTTCCCTGATTCTCTTTAAATTTCACTCCTTTCCCTGATTCTCTTTAAATTTCACTCCTTTCCCTGATTCTCTTTAAATTTCACTCCTTTCCCTGATTCTCTTTAAATTCCACTCCTTTCCCTGATTCTCTTTAAATTTCACTCCTTTCCCTGATTCTCTTTAAATTTCACTCCTTTCCCTGATTCCCTTTAAATTTCACTCCTTTCCCTGATTCTCTTTAAATTTCACTCCTTTCCCTGATTCTCTTTAAATTTCACTCCTTTCCCTGATTCTCTTTAAATTTCACTCCTTTCCCTGATTCTCTTTAAATTTCACTCCTTTCCCTGATTCTCTTTAAATTTCACTCCTTTCCCTGATTCTCTTTAAATTCCACTCCTTTCCCTGATTCTCTTTAAATTTCACTCCTTTCCCTGATTCTCTTTAAATTTCACTCCTTTCCCTGATTCTCTTTAAATTTCACTCCTTTCCCTGATTCCCTTTAAATTTCACTCCTTTCCCTGATTCCCTTTAAATTTCACTCCTTTCCCTGATTCCCTTTAAATTTCACTCCTTTCCCTGATTCTCTTTAAATTTCACTCCTTTCCCTGATTCTCTTTAAATTTCACTCCTTTCCCTGATTCCCTTTAAATTTCACTCCTTTCCGTGATTCCCTTTAAATTTCACTCCTTTCCCTGATTCCCTTTAAATTTCACTCCTTTCCCTGATTCTCTTTAAATTTCACTCCTTTCCCTGATTCCCTTTAAATTTCACTCCTTTCCCTGATTCCCTTTAAATTTCACTCCTTTCCCTGATTCTCTTCTAATATTACACCAGTTCTGCTATTTTCTTTTAATATTAACCCCGCTTCTTGATGGTCTCTGACATTTTCCCTCTTCATCTGGTTATCTTTGAACTTTATCCTATTCCTTGATTCTGTACATCCTATTCCCGTTACGCGATTTTGTTCAAAATTTATTCCCGTTTCTTGAATTCCTCCGAATTTCTACCCCCCCCCCCCCCCCCCCCCACTTCCCCGATTTTCTATGGCCGAGGTTGTCTGAAGTCGGGTGCACTCCAGGTTCGTAAACTTATGTTCGATGTTCGAGTCTTCATTTACCTTTTCTTAAAATTAACCAGTTATTATTAAACCAACCACTCTTAAAGATCGAGATCAAATTTAGAGGAAGAATTGTCTTTAGTCGAGTGGAATAGAGATTTTAAGTGGCGACGATTAGTTCACTGATTGAAGTCTTGGAGTGATATCAATAGGTATTCTTGAAGTGATATCAATAGGTATTCTAGAAGTGATATCAATAGAGGTATTCTTGAAGTGATATCAATAGAGGTATTCTTGAAGTGATATCCAGAGGTATTCTAGAAGTGATATCAATAGAGGCATTCTTGAAGTGATATCAGTAGAGGTATTCTTGATGTGATATAAATAGAGGTATTCTTGAAGTGATATCAATAGGTATTCTTGAAGTGATATCAAGAGGTATGCTTGAAGTGATATCAATAGGTATTCTTGAAGTGATATCAATTGGTATTCTTGAAGTGATATCCAGAGGTATTATTGAAATGATATCAAGAGGTATTCTTGAAGTGATATCAATAGGTATTCTTTAAGTGATATCCAGAGGTATTCTTGAAATGATATCGATAGGTATTCTTGAAGTGATATCAAGAGGTATGGGTTCCTAACCAGACGACTCAACACAATTTTACCTCTAAAATTAAATTTGATGTTTACGAGTGATTCCACGACCTCTCAAAGGAGATATTTAACCTTTTTACATATATATGTGTAATTGCGCGTCATCTTTTCAGCATTCAAAGAAAATCATCTGATGAATCCATGTGGCCTGAATTTGATCGAGACATCGTATTGGGTTGTTTTACCGCTTATCGGCCTTTTCTATTTTTGCTCACAATGAGCAAAACGGCCAGATCACAAGGATCCTAAGTGCTCAAAGAAGGTTGGGGAAGTGGATTCACCTGATCGAATCCTTCTGTTAAGGCCACATAGTGTGTTCTTTAACGTGCACAGGGTATGGCTCTCTTGCAGTCGGAGCCACGGCTTTACGTTCAATCCGACGGACGGCGGTCTTTCTAGCCCATCGGTGTCCCTTACTGACCAAGAGCAGAGAGTTTTGGGGAGATAAATCTGAACACTGTCCCAGATGGGACTCGAACTTGCAGATTACGAACCTGGCGCGCTACTGACTGAGCCACCCACCCCTTTTTAATGGGCTGGGTTGTTTTACCTCTGAGCGGTACTTTTTTGCACACCATGGGCTAAATGGCTAGATCACAAGGACCCCGAAGACTCAGAGAAGGCTTTGGTAGGGGACCCATTGGAATAGCTGTTGGGAGACAGATGGTGGCCTCCCGTCAAGGCTATCGAGCGTGTTCTTTAACGTGCACAGGGTATGGCTCTCCCGTACATTGAGACACGGCTTAACGTCCCATCCGACGGACGGCGGCCTTTCCATTCCCATTGGTGTTCCCTGCTGACCGTGGGTAGGGTGGGGAGTTTTGCGGTGATAAACCTCAACGCTGACCCACCTGGGACTCGAACCTGGGAACTACAGATTACGAGCCTGGCGCGCTACCAACTAAGCCACCCACCTTTTTAATGGAGTAATGCAAGTATTTATTTTTGCCAACTTTTCAATACGTAAAAATGACATTTTAAAAATGAAATCATCATTGTAAATTACAGAGTAAAACTATATTTAAACGTAAAAAACTTCAGTAATGCATGATTAGCTGAAAAGCATTGAGTTCTCGTAGTGAGATTCACGTCGAAACCTCTGACAACGGAAAATATCTCAATTTTTTTTGGCTAACTATTCATGGGTTGGGTTGTTTTATCTCTGAGCGGCACGTTTTTGCACACCATGGGCTAAATGGCCAGGCCACAAGGACCCCGAAGGCTCAGAGAAGGTTGGGGACCCACATGGAATAGCTGTTGGGAGACAGATGGTAACATCCCGTTAAGGCCATCCAGCGTGTTCTTTAACGTGCACAGGGTATGGCTCTCCCGCAAACGGGGCCACGGCTTAACGTCCCATCCGACGGACGGTGGCCTTTCCAAACCCATCGGTGTCCCCTACTGACCGTGGGCAGGGCGGGGAATTTTGCGGAGATAAATCTCAACGCTGACCCGGCTGGGACTCGAACCTTGGACTACAGATTACGAGCCTGGCGCGCTACCGACTGAGCCACCCCTGCCCCTAACTATTCATGAGCCTCACGTTTACAGGATAACTCATGCTCTACACTGTATATTGAATTTTAGATATACGTTTAGGGAAGTTAGCAGAATGATTAATGTGGGAAGGATCTAGCTCTATGAGTCTCCGGGATTGGCCAATGCCACCTAGAAGACAAGGCCATGACAGCGATACTGTGACGTCACGGACGGAGGGGGAACAGGCGAATGAGGTATCTCCGTTAAAGCCAACGCAGCAAACGAGCTTTATACAGCGCAGTTCATTCGCCTGTTCTCCCTCGCTCTGTGACGTCACAGTACATCTGTCATGGCCTTGTCTTCTAGGTGGCCTTGGATTGGCTCAGTCGGTAGCGCGCCAGGCTCATAATCTGTAGTTCCTAGGTTGGAGTCTAGCCTCTGCTACCGTTAAGATTTATCCCTACTAAATCCCTACCTTACTCTCGGTCGGAAAGGGGCCACCAATGGTCTTGGAAAGGCCGTCCATTGGATGGGATGTAAGACCATGATCCCGTGTGCAGGAGAGCCTTACCCTGTGCATGTTACAGAGCACTCTGGATGGATTTGACGGGTTTTGGATTGGATTGTTTTACTTCTGAGCGGTACTTTTTTGCACACCATGGGCTAAATGGCCAGGTCACATGGACCCCGAAGGCTCAGAGAAGGTTGGGTCAGGGGACCCACTGTAACAGCTGTTGGGAGACAGATGGTAGCCTCCCGCCAAGGCCATCCAGTGTGTTCTTTAACGTGCACAGGGTATGGCTCTCCAGTACACGGGGCCACGGCTTAACGTCCCATCCGACGGACGGCGGCCTTTCCAAGCCCAGCGGTGTCCCCTACTGTCCGAGGGCAGGGCGGGGAATTTTTGCGGAGATAAATCTCAACGCTGACCCAGCTGGGACTCGAACCTGGGAACTACAGATTACTACAAGGACTCGAACCTGGAAACTACAGAACTACAGCTTACGAGCCTGGCGCGCTACCGACTGTGCCACCCCCACCCCCCTCAGCCCCCAGAGGTCTGAGAAGAGCTTGTCAGTATACCACGCAGCACAGAAGATTCATGAGGAGGCGGAGACCTCAGCAGAAAGACGAAATGCACTAACCACTACGTAACATGGACCTAGACATTCAAAATCATTGAGTTTATTACTCCTTTACTAGGGGCGGGGGTGGCTCAGTCGGTAGCGCGCCAGGCTCATAATCTGTAGTTCCCAGGTTCGAGTCCCAGCTGGGTCAGCGTTGAGATTTATCTCCGCAAAATTCCCCGCCTTGCCCACGGTCAGTAGGGGACACCGATGGGCTTGGAAAGGCCGCCGTCCGTCGGATGGGACGTTAAGCCGTGGCCCCGTGTGCGGGAGAGCCATACCCTGTGCACGTTAAAGAACACGCTGGATGGCCTTGACGGGAGGCTACCATCTGTCTCCCAACAGCTGTTCCAGTGGGTCCCCTCCCCCAACCTTCTCTGAGCCTTCGGGGTCCATGTGACCTGGCCATTTAGCCCATGGTGTGCAAAAAAGTGCCGCTCAGAGGTAAAACAACCCAACCCAACCCAACTCCTTTACTAGGGCGGGGGTGGCTTAGTCGGTAGCGCGCCAGGCTCGTAATCTGTAGTTCCCAGGTTCGAGTCCCAGCCGAGTCAGCGTTGAGCTTTATCTCCGCAAAATTCCCTGTAGTTCCCAGATTCGAGTCCTATCTGGGTCAGCGTTGATATTTGTCCTGCTATGCCCACGGTCAGTAGGGGACACCGATGGGCTTGGAAAGACAGTCGTCCGTAGGATGGGACGTTAAGCCGTGGTTCCGTGTGCGGGAGAGCCATAGCCTGTGCACGTTAAAGAACATACTGGATGGCCTTGACGGGAGGCTACCATCTGACTCCCAACAGCTGTTCCAATGGGTCTCCTCCCCCAACCTTCTCTGAGCCTTCGGGGTCCATGTGACCTGGCCATTTAGCCCATGGTGTGCAAAAAAGTGCCGCTCAGAGGTAAAACAACCCAACGTTAAAGAACACGCTGGATTGTCTTGACGGGAGGCTACCATCTGACTCCCAACAGCTGTTCCAATGGGTCTCCTCCCTCAATCTTCTCTGAGCCTTCGGGGTCCATGTGACCTGGCCATTTAGCCCATGGTGTGCAAAAAAGTGCCGCTCAGAGGTAAAACAACCCAACGTTAAAGAACACGCTGGATTGTCTTGACGGGAGGCTACCATCTGACTCCCAACAGCTGTTCCAATGGGTCTCCTCCCCCAACCTTCTCTGAGCCTTCGGGGTCCATGTGACCTGGCCATTTAACCCATGGTGTGCAAAAAAATGTCGCTCAGAGGTAAAACAACCCAACCCAACTCCTTTACTAGAGCACTTGTCTACAACTCAAATACTCTTTATAGTCATCATCTCCATCAATGCATTGATCGATGAGCAAATGATATACCTCAATGTACGTACATTTCCTCTTGGCATTTCAGCCAACCTTTCCCTTTGCTTTGCTAGATATCCAAACAGCTCCTGCTGACCAGCTGCTCGTCCCGATAACGGGAGTAAGGCTCTGGTAATGTCCGCTAATCCTCTCCGTACTGTTTCGGTCACGACGTGACCTTTCGCTCTCTTCTAACCCATCTACGGAATAGGGATGCTAACGCTGGATGCTGTGATCCTGAGCCTCAGTGTGGGAGAGAGATCTGGGGAGCCGCTTGGCGTGCTTCACGAAGACTAATGACCTGTCACTTGTAAAGAAGTGTAGGTCTAAAGGCTACCTTTTCGTGTTACATTGACGAAATTGAAGCTGAATAAGGAAATTGGGGAGTTTCATGCATTAAAAGAAGATGAAGGATTTCGGTTATTTTAACTTTGAAAAAAAAAAAATACTCCCTCAAGCAGCTGCTTGCCAAGAGGTCTGACAGGAGCCTGTCAGTTTATATGCCATAGTAGAAGGTCTGAGAGGATGGCAGGACCTCAGCATAAAGACAGATACGAACATCCATGCCTTACCCGGGGTTCGAACCCAGATGCGTTGGATTAGTAGCCAAGCGCGCTAACCACTCGGCCATTTTTTTTTCACGTGATAGGATAAAGAGTCAGATTTTAAGGTTAGTCTGGGTGGTTTTACTTCTGAGGGGCACTTTTTTTTTTCTGCAAAGGGCTAAATAACCAGGTCACAAGGACTCCAAAGGCTCAGAGAAGGTTGGGGGAAGGTTGTTTTGGTTGTTTTACCTCTGAACGGCACTTTTTTTGCGCACAATGGGCTAAATGGCCAGATCATTAGGACCCCGAAGTCTCAGAGAAAGTTGGGGGAGGGGACCCACTGGAACAGCTGTTGCAAGTCAGATGGTAGCCTCCCGTCAAGGCCATCCAGTGTGTCCTTTAACGTGCACAAGGTATGGCTTTCCCGCACGGCAACGGCTTAACATCTAATCAGACGGACGGCGGTCTTTCCAAGCCCATCAGTGTCTCCTGCTAACCGTGGCGGGAGTTTTGTGGAGACAAATGTGAACGCTGACCCAGGTAGGACTCGAACCTGGGAACTACAGATTACGAGTTTGGCGCATACCGACTGAGCCACCCCCGCCCCTGTGGGGGGAGGGGATCCACTGGGCAGCTATTAAGGGACAGATGGGTGCCTCCCATCAATGCCATTCAGCGTGCCCCTTAACATACACAGGGTATGTCTGTCATGCACATGGGGCCACGGTTTAACGTCCCATCCAAAGGACGGTGGCTTTTCCAACCCCATCGGCGTTTCAGTTTCTGACCTAGGGTACGGTTGGGGTGTAGCGAAGATTGATCTCAAAAATGGCGCAGGTAGGACGGATCAGATGCGGTTCAGCTCTCCTCTACATAGGGGAAGAGTCTACATTAGCTGTTCTTAAGAGAGAGAAGGAAGCCTTCCATCAAATATATCCAATATGTTCCTTAACGTTCACAGGATATGGGTCTTCTGCACATGTGTACAGTCGCTCAAAAAAGTATCCGAACACTATGATTGATTATAGAATTCAGAAAAAATATCTGGAGCGTGTACAACAACTGTACACGCTCCAGTTACCGTTCACAGCAAACTGGAGCGTGTGCAGTTACTGCACACGCTCCAGTTTGCTGTGAACGGTAACTGCACACGCTCAATATTTCCGTGAGTGAGCCCACACGATCTAGTATCAAAATAATATGACCACTTACAGTCGCTCCAAAAAGTATCCTAACACTATGATTGATTACAGAATTCAGAAAAAATATCTGGCAACGATTTTTTTAGAAATTAGTGATCTGGCAACCTTCGTGTCACGTGACACGAAAGTTGCTCAACTGGGGCAGGGCCAGTTTAAACAGGTACATTTTCATATTTACAAAGGAGGATAAACAACAATAGATTCATATTACTTCTTTAACATTCCAAATTCCTCTATAGAACAGTTGTACACAGAAATCCTTCAAGTTGCTAAAATCCAAAATCTTATATAAGGGGCGGGGGTGGCTCAGTCGGTAGCGCGCCAGGCTCGTAATCTGTAGTTCCCAGGTTCGAGTCCCAGCTGGGTCAGCGTTGAGATTTATCTCCGCAAAACTCCCCACCCTGCCCACGGTCAGTAGGGGACACCGATGGGATTGGAAAGGCTGCCGTCCGTCGGATGGGACGTTAAGCCGTGGCTCCGTGTGCGGGAGAGCCATACCCTGTGCACGTTAAAGAGCACGCTGAATGGCCTTAACGGGAGACTACCATCTGTCTCCCAACAGCTGTTCCAGTGGGTCCCCTCCCCCAACCTTCTCTGAGCCTTCGGGGTCCATGTGACCTGGCCATTTAGCCCATGGTGTGCAAAAAAGTGCCGCTCAGAGGTAAAACAACCCAACCCAAAATCTTATTGTATTGACTCCGAGATTGGAAATGAGCTTAATTTCTTTTCATCTACTTTTTTGTACGATTTATGTCAAAAATTGAATTGCATGCTAAAATTGTTAGCAGTAGTTCTTTTCAATGTGGGAAAACTAATAGATCATATGGGATTGTAATGTGGGTTGAGTAAAAAAAAAAATTGATTCAGCCAACCCTTTTCTATAGACTCTCTTATTGCTGAGATCATGTGTATGAAACAAAGCATTTTACACATATTTGTTTTCCAAAAACCATTGATAATACTTGTGTCGCCATCTAATGGAGTTGGTATGAGTAATTTTGTTAATAAACTTAATATTTATCTGTTTTGGATAGTGGTAAAAAATGAATCTATGATTAGGCAAATGTGTTTTATCAAATATCCTAAAGGCACTACAATTCAAGATTTTTTTTGCATTGTTTCACAATGGTCGTAGAAAGTATAGGTACTTCTGTAGAAGATGAGCCGTGAGTGAGCCCTACCTAATCAGTAACTCTACCTGATTTTTGTGAATATAAGAATCATAATTTAAACAAATTCTCAAATGTATCTGTAATTCACTTTAATATCAGAAGTTTAAGGCAAAACTTTAATGAATTAATTGTGCTAATGGGGCATATGGATTACAGATTTGATGTGATACTGTTGTCTGAAATATGGGTAAAAATTGAAGAGGTTGAATTATATAACATAGAAGGATACATAAGTTATTATCAGTGTAGAGTATCTAACCAATCAGGAGGAGATTAATATATATTAAATTAGGAACGTATTCGTTTACCCAGCTAAGTTTTCATATGTTAAGTGCAGAGGTAGATCTACACATAAATAATATTAATTTGTCTATTATTCTAATGTATAGGTCTCACGAGCACACAATAATTTTTTTAATGAAGAATTGCAGCAGAAACTATATACATTGAGGATGAATAATATTATTTTGCGACTGTAGGTGCGATTATGAGCGACTGTAGGTGGTCATATTATTTTGATACTAGATCGTGTGGGCTCACTCACGGAAATATTGAGCGTGTGCAGTTACCGTTCACAGCAAACTGGAGCGTGTGCAGTAACTGCACACGCTCCAGTTTGCTGTGAACGGTAACTGGAGCATGTACAGTTGCTGTACACGCTCCAGATATTTTTCCTGAATTCTGTAATCACGTGACACGAAGGTTGCCAGATCACTAATTTCTAAAAAAAATCGTTGCCAGATATTTTTTCTGAATTCTGTAATCAATCATAGTGCTCGGATACTTTTTTGAGCGACTGTACGTTCCAATTGTGTAAATAGCGTATTAAATTATTCCAATTAAAGAGCGCATTAAGTAAGAAGAAAATATAATTTTTCCTTAAAATTTATAGATGTTTTAAAATAATCTAGAGAAGTAAATGATTATTTAAATTTAATGAGTGAGAATGGTTACTGTCAGTGTGTTAGGTCACCTATTAGAGTGAGTAAATATAGTACAAGTTGCTCAGATCATGTTTTTATAGAATCTAATAGGGGTTTGGGAGCTAAAGTGTACATTATTGAATCCTCGTTTACTGATCATTATCCACTTATTATACATTTGAATCAAGTTAGTCTGAATCCAGCGGGGATAAGACCAGGAATTACAACTATAGAAACTAATGATTTTGTTAATTATTATAAATTTGAGGAACATGTGAAAAGTTTAGATTTTAGTGATGTGTATAACAATTGCTTGGACGTGAATGCTGCACTTGGTACAAAATGTTTTTTTGTACAGAAAAATATTTATGTAAAATAAAGAAAAAAAAAAAGAAAGAAAAAAAAAATTGGGTTACAAGTAACATAATTACATTAATTAATAAAAAAGAAAAATTATATCAAAAATATAAAAGATATCCAGGGATTATATCCTCTGAAACAGAATATGAAACATTTTGTGCATATTTAAAGGCAGAATTAAGGAGAGCTAAAAATTATTACTATATGTATGGTTTTCAAAACTGTGGGAAAAATAATAAGAAACAATGGAATTATGT